>JAVGWN010000159.1:0-18571 GCA_034552555.1 Semaprochilodus insignis | reverse complement strand
CACACACACACACACACACACACACACACACACACACACACACACACACACACAGCTGCAAAACACCCCTGAAGGACAGAGACACACAGACACATACACATACACACACAGGTGCGATGCAAAAAGGGTGGATATTCAATACAATAATAATAATAATAATAATAATAATAATAAAATCACTGAATTATTTGCTAAAGATTTGAATAACTTTGAATAATTAATTAGAAAACATTTAAACAAAAATATATCCACTTTATTTTTGGTGTAATACATTTTTGAGATAATAAAATTAATTATTATATTTAAAATTTTAGAATCACACCAAAAATATCTGTTTAAAAAGGCAATTTGTGGTGAATTTTGAGACTTCTTAATCCAACTTCCTAAAGAACCACTGTTGAGTCGTTGAATCTTTTGCATAAGAATCATAATCAAATTTTTGAGTAATTTCTAACTACAACTGATTCACTGAACAACTTCCTAAAGAATCATAAAGGAATCACCATTTTCAATATTTTCCTACTGAATCACTAATTAATCACGGAATTATTTTTAGAAAGAACTGTAATACAATCACTGAATAATTTTATAATGGAATCATCAAATTCATTGTTTAAAGAACCAAATCAAATTCAAAATCTAATTTTCCTACAGGATTATAATTGAATCATTATTCATCATATAATTGAATCAATTACAGAATTTTATAAAGATACATAACCCAATCACTGAAACGTTTGGGTATGTTGAATCTAATCTAATCCAATCTAATCTAATCTAATCTAATCTAATCTAATCTAATCTAATTCAATCCCATCTAAAGAATCAGAACTGAATCCTTGAACTGATTCCTTAAGAATCACACTCGAAGCATTGAATCTTTCTATGTGAAAAAGTAATCAAACAATTCATTCATTTTCTAAAGAATCCTAATCAAGCCCATGACTCATCTTTATCGAATCAGAGAATTGTTAGGTAAGGGGATTTCACCCCTAACACACACACACACACACACACACACACACACACCCGCTAACACACTATCTTCATTGTGGAGTGTTCAGTGGTCAGCTGACCCTCACTTAGCCTTCTTCCTGGGGATCGGTGTGGTTAGGCTGATTGTGTTGACGGCTCCCTCTGTTCAAACTTTTTTTCTCTCCCGTCTGACCTGCGCTCGTTTCTCTCACCCTCCTGGGCCACGTTTTACACACTTAAACCACTTTTCAAGGACGAAGGGAGCTGTGAGGTTACTGTAGCTAGCAAGTTATGGAGGCTTATACCCTGCAAATTAGCAGGATGATAACTACAGGCCTACATCATCACACATTCCTCTCAGACCGCGTGTTGTTATTTAATAAACTCTAATAGAATTGATCATGTGCTTTCTGACACCGTATGACTCACTGTCATCTATAAACATGGACTAAAGTATGTTAGCATGAAGCTAATCACAGTAGCAGCAGCAGCCAACCTGAAGCATGTCTGTTCTGCTGAGTGGTTTATGAAGGCGTGCCGTTTGCACGGTGCTACTTGATGGGAATATGAGCTTTCATTAGCTCTTAGCTACATTAGCCTCTTAGCTCCATGTGCTAGAACCAAAGAAGCAGCCATGTCTTGGCTGGAGGGCCTGGCTGCCAAGCCCTTTCTTAGGTAATTTAAGTTTATTAGGGCCTGTCAGAGAGGGAAAACCATAAAAGCACAAGTTCAGCCCAAACCGCTGCATTTACAACACGGACCGCATAACTGGCCTGAGGTCAAGCGGCAACTTCCTTTAATGTTCAGCATACTGTCTCTCGTAATGCCTTGCAAAGCAAGACGCATCACGCCTGACTAGCTCCTTATCCGCATTACAACTCAAGCTACACCGCAATAAAGACTGTTTAGCCTGTTTACACAACACTAACCGCCGCTCTGCGCTGACCCTGCCCAGAGTCCAGACACACAGCCCGCTCTCTCCGTCCATAAAGCTGCTCCGTTCTTCAATTTAGGAGGAAAGTTGAGCACCCCTGCACTTTTCCGAGTAATGCGACCTCTCCCCACCCATAATCCCCTGCCCCTCCCTCACCCCTGTCCCAGACCCAACCTGTGTGATTAAACTGTCGTTAATCTCCAGCCTCGCCGCAGCTATCTTGACCTCTGACCCCGAGACAACGGCCCAAACATTCTGGCAAATATTCTCACGTTTCATTGCGCGCTTGTGCACTAGTCCCGTGTAGACTGTTTTTACAGCTTTGTTTACACCCGTACAGCAGAGGGAATTAAACCTGTTTACATACAAAACAGATTTTCCGGTACAGCGTTAGGAAGGAATTCCACAGATTTCCCACAATATTTACATTAAGACATGAACAGAGTCATTCAGAGTGGCGTGGTGCGAAAGGTGGCTGTACACACATATGCATAATATCTGGATCACATGCTGTATGACACACGGATCACACACAAACGTCTGACACCAACATCGAAAGACACATCAAAATGAAATACACCAGAACATGCAGTAAAAACTACTTATATAACACATTTGGTTAACACATATGCCGTCCATGTATATAATTAATGCTTTCTGTCTATTTTATTTCATTAAGTATGTGTTAAATATATATCTTTATTACGGTGGCCGAGAAGTGCAAAACAAATTAACATTTCAGGAAAACAAAATTACAAAATAAAAACAAATTTACAAACGAAAAAAATTACATTCAAGAAAACACAATTACAAAAGTAAAAACAATTTTACAAGACGTGAAACACTTCTACCAGTAACTAAACACTTCTACACACTGTGAATTCTGAGGGAAAGGGCGGGTCTAACACACAGGAAGTGCTTGTTGCGGACCCTTGTCAATCAAACTGTTTGGCGGTGGTAGAGTGGGTGGAAGTGAGAGACGAACAGGCGACGTCTAAACCACTTAGAGCTGGAAATGTTAAGGAAGGTAAGTGGGCTGTAACGCTAGCTGTAGTGGAGAACCAGCTAGCTAGCTTAAAATGGCTGAGAGCTTTTACAGCCCACTGTTTACAGCCCACGTGGTTCAGAGTCGCCTGTTCGTCTCTTTCTCCCGTCTGCTCTTTAAACACTCTAAAGACCTTCACCAGGAGAAACAGAAGCGGGTCAGCTGGATAAAACACGTGCCACAAATGGACTAATCATGCTTTAACATCGTCACCATCCCAAACTCCACCCACTCTACCACCGCCAAACAGTTTGATTGACAAGGGTCCGCAACAAGCACTTCCTGTGTGTTAGACCCGCCCTTTCCCTCAGAACTCACAGTGTGTCAAAGTGTTTCGGTACTGGTACAAGTGTTTCACGTCTTGTAAATTTTTTTGTAATTTTGTTTTCTGAAATGTTAATTTGTTTTGCACTTCTCGGCCCCCGTACTTTATGCATGACTAAAATATGCTCATAAAAAACGTTACCTGGCATGTTTAAGGTGGTAGTAACTTCAGGCTCCTGCAGATGGTGCTGCACGAGGATGATGGGGGTATAAATACCTGCGGGGTGCGAGTGACGGGATCCATAGATTGGGAAGAGGTGCTACAGTGCAGGGAATGTCTGGTTCCATGTGTGGAAAATGGCTCCAGAGCAGATGTTAATGATTGGCTAAAAGGAGTGACTGCATTTGGGCGTGCCAAAGACCATAGTGTGAAGGAAGTAGCTGAATCTGCAGGTGTATGGAAGCGTACGGTCATACAGGTCTACTAGCAGTGGATAAAATCCCAGTCTACAGGGAATTGTGCCAGTAAAGGCATCCACCAAATCTGGCTCAAGTGCACAAATCTATGATCAAAAGGGACGGAAACTCGTCCAGTCCATGCCAAATCCAATCACAGCTGTTTTTGGAGGTATTGCAGACTATTAGGTACGTTTCCCTCACAGGTAACTAATTTTTTTGTCCAGTGAGTTTATGTACTATTATTGAAAATGACTCATTTAAAATAAGTTGACATATATATGTGACTAATGTACAATGTATATAAATAAATTCCATATATGCTAATATATTTCATATATTTGATATTCATATATTCCCATATATCAGATTGTTGTTTACTTGTCGTATAAATAATTATCGATTTAATTGTCCGTTCTTCTTCATTGAATGCAGTAACTAAAGTACAAGCCTAATTTGGCTGACTAGCCATCTTGCGTCATAGCTATGTCTAATTAGTAGCTAATATTGACTGTACTGTCAAAATGGTACACTACACTAGTGTGTATTAGGAGTATTCTGCTAGTATACATACTAAAACATTACACTACAGAGCTCGTAAATACTACACCATAACACAGTGTTGCTCTCTAAACATGTCAGAGGATCAAGTTAGAAGTAAAACTGTTTTTATGTTCATTAACTCCAGTTGTGTCTGAGTTTTTTAAAATTTAACTCAAAATGCATCCAGGAATCTAATAACTGCTGCAGTCCTAAACAGACGACAAAATCTCAAAAAAATGTGCTTAGCTGATTACGTGTTAATTTAGTAGGGCTAATTTTAAAGATTTGGCCAAAAAAACATACTTTTTAAAAACTGTTCATAGGGGAGAGGTACATGCAGGACGTTGTAGGGCAAACAGATCTTTCTGATTGCAAACAAATGTAAATAAAAGTATCTGCAGATTTTGAGGTTCACTATTACTGTATGTAGAGTCATACAGTGTCACTAACCACATAGTCAAGTCTCTCCAAGATTAACATAAACTTCACCAAGACAGATTTGTTGTTAATGTAAGAACCTTTAGCAAACAGTTTGTGGTTTGAGGCAAGCAGATGTGGCTAGAGTAGCTTAATACTCAGTACTCAAGTAAAAGTACTGCACAAAAGTATTAGATCAAAAACTACTTGGTACTGAGCTAGGTACCGAGCAGCTTATAGAACTGCAGTGAAACGTCTCAGTAAATCCAGCATCTCTCAGCGGAGTAACTGAAGTTTGATTGACTTCATTTTTCTATTTTTAAACAATTTTGGTCAGAAATAAAATGCTAAAGCTCCAAAATCAGAAATGTGACCCATCACAAAACAGTGCAGATGTTGTCAGAATGAAAATAAACACAAAAAAGAAAAATAAATGACTAACTTAATATGAAGGTCTGAAATCTAACTGACTAAAACAATATATTAGCCAGTAAATTACTGAGTAAAGGCAACAGAAAATACTGACCAGAGAACAAATCCAGCCGTAGTTTACTGAAGTACATGTACTTGAGTAAATGCAACTACTCATTACCCACCCCTGGCTTTATCCGGAGGGAAAATAGGTTTCTTGTAAGGAGCCAACCCTCAAAGTCATGTTGTTCACACCAAGACTACGTGGTTTACACCTGAAAGGCTACATTAGCCTTGTAGCTCCAGAGTTAACACTAAAGCAGCGAACCTCAGACACTGAACATGTCCTGGCTGATCAGCGTCATTTGCAAGGGGAGAACCGTTTGCCAAACTACTGCTTTAAGTCAGGTTTTGTTACCTTTGATATAACCCAGTTCTGATGCCCGCACTTGCCGTGATTCAAGGACCAAGCCGACATGCTGGTACATGACCTTTTTTGGCTGTTGAGTGAACGCGGCGTTGGAGGACTTCACTTGTTTACAGTGGTAGCTCAGGGAATCTGGTTTCCATTCCAAAACGTATAAAGACAGATCTGCTCCTGTAGGAGGTAGTATAATATTTGGTAGTGGGAAGAACATTAGAACAACGACAGTATTTGTCCTGCGTTAACTGAGAAATTAGCTAACGCTGCTAGGCGGAGCTAGCCTGATTTAGGCCCTGATCCCGCAGTACCATTACTGAGCTGTTTAGTGAAATCCAGCTCTGTGCTGACATGGATAATTAACAAGCCTTTCAGGACTGTGAAACGAATAGCTGAGTGAGAGTTCGGAGGTAAATCAGGTTTAGTAAGGCCAAAGGGGAAAAGGTTTTAGCGGTGGTCATGGAGGGGTGTCTGGTTTATGTGCTGGTCTTTATGGGGGTCATTCATGAAATAGTACAGCAAGAAGTCTACTTTACACGGTTAATCCTTGGTGGGCGTTTGAGGTTTGCTACTTTATTTTAAAGCCAGTTTGGCTAACAGGTAATGAAAGCACAACAAGAACAACAATTAATATGCTAACTGCATACCTAATTATCACATTCTTGCCTCCATTGATAACTAGTTGCATTTACTCAAGTACATGCACTTCGGTAAAATTGCTGGATCTGTTCTCTGAAGTATTGATGGATTTGTTCTCTGCTGAGTATTTTCCAATAGTATCACTTTCATTTCTACTGCAGTATATTAGTGAGTAACAGAATCCACTTTGACATCTGTACTGTTTTACGAGTGGTCACATCTCTGACTTTGGAGCTTTAGCATTTTATGCTGCAAAAAAGCTTTCTGTACAGAGATGCTGGATTTTAGCTCTACAACTTAATCAGTACTTCAGAAGCTTTTGAACCTGATAATGTAGTACTTGAGTACTACTACAGGTAGCTTTGTCAAGCCACCCATCACCTTAGCAAGTATCAATAGTGTTAAGTTGGGTATTGATTTAGGCTACTCCACCACCTTTGGACAAAACAGACCACACCACATGATCAAGACTGTTTGACATTAGCATAGATTGCAAATCATTTTGAACTCTACACTATACCAATTGTGGTTGTAGCCTTCATTACATAGCTACACCAAGCTCATAGCTCCATTGCCAAACCTAAAACTTTCCAAAAGAGGGGGAGAACAAAAAAAAATAAATAAATAAAAAAACCCACACAAACACACCTCTACTTACATCAGGACACAAGTCATCCCAAATAGCTTGACATGAAATGCCAAGTTCTAGAGAAGCTTAAAGTTGTTCACACCATTGGTGATTGAACCAGACATCTTGGCCAATAAGCATCACCCATGTGGCCTGATACCAAAAATAGTGGCAGGTTAAAGTGTAACCTCATCCATTTTTGGTGGATGGATACACAGTGTTGAGGAGAGAAATCCACAAACACCACAGAGGATTGATCACTTACATTTACTCAAGCGACACATGCAAAGTCACTGGTGGGATTGATGGCAAATAAAATGGCCAAGTTTGTGTTGTGGACATTGAGCATGTTTCTCTACAAGGAACCACTTCAGGCAAGTCAGGTAGTTTTGACATCAAGGACTGGAGTTACTCAAACTTTGGAATGTCCCTTTTAAAATCCACCAAGAAATCAGACACTTCAAATAAGTACAAAAGGCTTTATTTGTTTATATACATAAAAGTGCAAAGGTTAAAAATAAGCTACTCCATTCACTTCTCAGCCACCTTCTTGCCCTTTCTCCCCGAGGCTTTCGGAGCTGTAGCGCCACTGTCCTCCCCTCCATCAGTCACTTTCTCCCCATCTTCTGTTTTCTGAGCTGCCTTCTTTCCTTTTTTTGGTGGTGCCGCCGCCTCAGCTCCCTCATCCCCTCCTTCCTCAGCTTTCTGGGCCCCTTTCTTGCCTCCCTTCTTTGTTGTGGGTTTCCCAGGCTCTGCGCCCTCGCTCTTTGAGGTTTTGGTGGCTTTCTGAGCTTTAGGTTCTGGCTCCTCTTCATCAACTTTCTTGGCCTTGGGTTTCTTTGCTGGAGCCACTTTTGAAGTGGGAGCATCCTTCTTGGTTTTCTTTGGCTTGTCCCCCTGTGAGAAAGTGAACAAATAAGTTCATTTATTATACATGAACATGTTTACAAATTAGCCATCCTAGTGGCTAAAAAGGACCTTAAACCTTGCTTGTCCATTATATGAAGCTCAGCCACTCAGGACAGTCATTTTCCATCAGAAGAAATACTACGCACCACATCCAACACATGTGACCTTGATTACCATGTACCATCAGGCAGGAAAACATTTACCCAACAGTGCAGCCCTCCACCCTCCAGAAACACTTGACTAGCCAAGTTCTAATTTAATTACCAAATTTAAAGTCTCAATACAAGTCATATCATTAGTGCAGTGAACATGAGTACGCAAGAACTAGCAGTCCATACCTGCCAAGTTAGCATTTACCCAATATTACATTTACCTGCCATTTTGCATTTACCATCTATAAAAACAAACTTTGAATAAGCAGCCTTACAGCCACAGGACAGCAGACTGCAAGTTTTCCCTTCCAAAACCGGTACAATGCAAACCAAAATCAGTAGTTTGGTGTTAAGTGCAACTTATCAGAACCATGTTAGCCACTGCCTGATGGACACCATTTTACAACAGCGTTTTCAGCCCAAGTCCCTTCATGGCGGAGGTAAGGTGCAAAATGAAGGGTCCAAGAACATTAGCTTTAAGGCCATTGTTTAGCCAGCCATTTGCTTTGGCCTACTTCACCACCTCACATGTAGACGCACTAGTGGTTTTAGATAGTGACCAAGATGGCCATGTGTTAGACACAACTAGTTCCCCCATCACCATAGTCTCTACAATGAGCCAATTTCACAAGCCACTGTGTGGTTAGGACTCAAGTTCAAGACAAAGACAAGAACCTACTCATCTTAAAAGTTCACTTACATCTGCAGCAGCCTTTTTCTTTGCAGGCTTTGCCTTCTCCGTCCCTGCACAGGAAATACATCATTAACAAGAGGCAGAAAACCATCTTTAAAAACAGCAAAAGGACAAGCACTCATACCTGCATCTTTAGCTTTGGCCTTGCCAACATTGGGGTTAGCATTCTCCTTAGCCTCTTTGGTCTTCTTGGGTGGTTTAGCATCTTTTGGCTTTCTAACTGCAAGCTGCATAGACACAAGTTATGTAGACCACCAAGACATTCAACCAGGTAACCGTTAACAAAGCAGCACAAAGCCGAGTTTCACTACCCCGTTGCTTTATAAGCCAGTACAAGTGAAAAGGAAGCCCATTTAAACAGGTGCTCACCCTGAAGCGGCCCTGAGCGCCAGTTGTGTTGGAGTTAGCAGGTCGCACAAAAGTGCCTGACTCGAGACCTTTAATAAGAGCTTTGCGGACCATGAACTTGACCCTCGTCTCGTCCACTGTTGGATGCTTTTCTCTGATGAAGGTGCGGATAGCCTGAGCAGAAACACCCTTCCTTGAATCCAGCTCTGTCAGTGCCTCCTTCACCATCTCCATCGTTGGTGGATGCGTGGAGGGCTTTCGTGGTGCTGTGGCTTTAGACGGCTCTTCAGAAGCTTCTGGAACATACACACACACACCATATTCCAAGATAGCATGTGTTAGCTAAAGTACCAAGAGCTCAGGCAGTTTTGGGGCAATTCTGGCTTAGCCATCCAAGTAATGCCCAACTACTGGGTGGATGCTAGACATGGGCCCAAAGGCTGAACATAGTTTTGCCTCAAGTCCATATTGGTGAGTCAAATCTGGCATGAGCATTGTGGACCAACCATAGCTGGGTCAGAAGCATCAAGTCTACCATCAAGCACTCTGGACAAGTTTGGGACAGAGTCCCAGCCATTATACTGGGCCAGAATCTAAAGATGTGTCCCATAAGCAGACCAAACAAAGTTGGCCAACTACAATTTACAGACAGTTAATGGTTTACTGTACTTCATTAAACATGTATATATAAAAAGGGATGGCTAAAACACACCTGAGCCATTGTATGATGTTAACTGGTGCTAATAAGCTTCCATCATAAGATACAGCTTACACACAGAGCCAGTTAAGAGAGCTCCAAGACTCTGTAGAGCAGCTCCTTCACAGGTGGCTTAAAGCCAACTAGCCAGCATGCTAGCTAAAACTATGGAAGCTTAGCACCCATTAGCATCACTACATTCATAGCTTCATTAAGACACCAAGCTGAGAAATTACAAAGACTGAAATAGGCTCAAACTACAGGACTAACTATTGGGAAATCAAATCCAAAATAAAGCAGCAGAAACAGCAGAGATAAAAACACAGCCACATTTAACCTCAGTTCAACAAGCACAGGTGTTAAATAGTAACTCAGACCAAAAATTCTGATTTAGCCTACATCACTATAGTGTGCAGAAATCATTTACACATGCAAATACAGTTTCACATTAAAGAGAGCAGGCACTGCTGGTTAGCACAAGACTAACACCTCCTCTGCTACTTGTTAGCCACACCAGCTTAACACTACAGTAGACCCAGGACACCAAATAAGCCCTGGCTGAGCAATAAAGTCAACAGACATAGTTAACAGGAAGTGGCTTCTAGTTCTCCTAGTTTCATATTGAACTCCTCCATTCCACCTTAAACAGCAGTATGCAACTGCAGCACCACTTAAGGTGGACCACAGAATTAAAAGCTGAGCTTAAACCAGCAGCACAGTGTACAAACCTGTTTCCTCAGCCACTTGTTTCTCTGGGCTTTCAGCTGGAGGAGAGCTGACTTTAGTTTCAGCAGCTGCCTTTTTAGGACCCATCTTAAAACACAGAAGGCCTTTAAAAACCCAAGTAACACAAAACTAAAACTCCACTTAAAGCTCTTAACATCTTCTCTGTCTGGGCTCTATTTATGAGGAGGAGTAGGAGGCCGCCATTGAGCGTCACCGGTTTGCTGTTAGCTGACGTCACAGCCAATCAATTGATCAGTTAACCTGGTTCAGGTGAGCTTTACACCCCGAGCTCGTGGAGAAGCCAGTTTCAGCCACCTACATAAACAGATAGGTAAATCAGGAAGCTGAAAGGTGTTTGATGTTTTATCTCGAAATAGTGACTAATTTAGAGTTTTCGTTTTTCTTTGTTTAAATGTGACATTTAGTGCTTCATTGTGAAACAATGGCTTGTTTAAACACAATATTGACTTATTGTCTCAAGTTTGTCTTGTTTTGTCAATTATAACAAATAATAAACTCAAACAGTTATGTCAAACAATGAGACATATAAGAATATATAAAATATATAATTATTACGAAATAATAAGAAAAGAAAGAAATAAAGAACTGAAATAATAAAAAAAAAATACTTTTTGCAAAATGATTAATTCAGTTTAACTTTATTGTACTCATACCAATACATAAATAAGCAATACTGCAAATATAAAAGACATGGTAGAGTGAACGTCACTAACTTCCCAACAGTTGAAACGATCTTCACGTTGTGACTGCTTTTCTGGACCCCAATCTTTTCCTTGAAGTCTAAACTGGGTCTAAAAGTGGATCCAGATTTGTTTGCTTCAGTTTTGGTCCAAATTTATGATCAGCGGCGCCATTTCAGGACATTATTACATACAGATAACTTTCTAAACACGCAGATCTAATCATCTAATGGAAACGAGCCTGTGTGGTTCGCATTACAGGCTGGCTTTCAGAATTACAATCCGCTACACATCTAAAGCACACGTCTCACTAGTTGTGTACTGTATTAGTCTCACTTCTCCCCATGTATTTTATATATTTTGGAACAAATATTTCCAGATTTAGAACCATATTTTCACATATAGAGAAAAAATAAATTAAAAAATTTAATTAAAAAAAATTGTTTTGTGTTGTGAAAATCATACTGAATGTGAAAACACATATGATCACAAGCCACATGTTAGTTCACTTCTTAATTTTGCTGCATCAGATGACCATTGTGTGGAGGGAGTCTTAGTATGTGATATGGTTTCATTCCGATTCAAAACCAGATTCACGTTAGTGGCGTAGTACACCTGAGTGCGTCAGTAATTTGTATCAGTGAAATGACAAATGCAGAAAACCGCTAATACGGAAAACAAGTAGTAAACAAATAAACACGTAGATACAGGACCTCTGCTCCTGTACTTTAATATAAATGATCACCAAAGAGCGGCATGAATCACATAACGAAGTGCTGGATACAAAATTCAGCTACAGTGTGTGCTCAATAAACACAGTGTGAATAATTCACTGTGTGTCTCGTATGCTCTCTTTATTAGTCTGTAAGAGTGGCACTGCACACACACACACACACACACACACACTCTCTCTTCCATCACACTAAAGCCTCATATCAAAGTGATACTTCAATGAGCCTCCCAGTTGGGGTACCGGGGTAGCCCGAACATAGTCAAGCAGCTGGACTCTGCTTCTTTACTTGTATTCCTTGGTCAATTAGCCTAACAAGTAGCTAACAAGTGCTGGAAGTTTATACCCCACCAATTAGCACTGGGGAAACTGCATACCTAAACTAGGGTTATTGTTGTTACCTAAAATAAAATGAAGAATTTTTAAATTTATTCTTTTTTTTCTTTTTTTTAAATTAAATATCCAGGAAATGACTTACCGCCTACTCTTGTATTATTGCTAATTTATCGCAAAACTCTAGAATAAGATGCAGGGGAGGCCCTGATACTACCATGAGTAATGATCTTTTATTAAACACCACCATAAAGGCACATGCAACATACATACATAGCTGGCATTTCAAACCAAGCGACCTCCCAGAGTCTGAGCAGAGTCCCTGGGCCGTTAGCCCAGGGGTTCCCTCCACAATGGGGTTTTCAGAATGTCCAGCACCCCGGTAAACAAACCTCTCAAACTCCTCCTCAGGGTGAAGAGACTGAGGGAAGCGCTGTGTCCTCTCCACAGTGTGTAGCTGAACTCTCCACAGCTCGCACCATCAGTTTCCAGACTACCTGGAGCGAGAGTGCTGCATGTGTACACCGGAGCCCTGACTCTCACCCTCAGCCAACCACGCCAGTGGCGTCTGCACAAAGCGTAGCTAGAGGATCGTGGTCAATGCCACCAGCCTGCCATGCTGCAGCAGGTCCTCGCGGGATGTTTTCCCAGCGGCCTCCAGCTGGGTTCCACTGACAAGCCTCATTGCGCTGCCTCTTCTGCCTCCTCATTGCTAGTCTTTGCCATGCTGCTTTTTCCTTATCAGTGCTCAGCCGGCAATACCACTTATTTACAATTCTTTGCTACTGCAGCCGTAGCTCTGTAATAACCCCGGCCTAAACATTCACACAGGCACCTTAAACCATGTGGAGATGTTCAATAATCTCTAGCAGGGTTAAATATGTGGTTTCTGACACTGCAGCTCTGGAAAAATTGAAGAGCCCTCCTGAAAATGATCAGTGTCTCTAGTTGTACAGTTTCTGGGTTTGTGTTGGACCAAAATGAGCAGTTCTGTTTGATTCTATACACTACTGGAAACACGTCTCCCAAATTCCAGATCAAATATTGTATTTAGATCTGTTTATTTAGAAAATCACTAATGACCCTCCAGAAACCTGTTTTTAGAACCATGCTTGCTGTGCGTTTCACCTCAGCCACCGCTCGCCAGTCTCTCTGTAGGTCACTTGAGGTCATCTTACGGTGGTTAAGGGACATTGGAATGAGGTGGCGCTCATCACGGTCAGTAGAGAGGGGTTTTGGCCCTCTGCCAGTCTGTAGCTGTGTTGTCCTGTGTGTTTGCTGCTTGACCTTGTTCTTATGAACCAGACGCTCACTGTATCTGCCAGTAAAGCTAGAACCCAACCTTCTGTTCCTCACTAAGAACCTGCTGTACATGTGGAGATGCTGATTTAAGTGGGCTCTTATTGATTTCCAGAGCTGTATATGATACACTGCTATCTATAAACATGAACTAAAGTACGGACACAGTTCAGGCTTATTGTGTTCCCAAACAGCGAAACGTTCAGGTGGTGCTGTACTGCGCAAGAAGTCTGTATTTAATCATCAGAATGAATCATTTACCTGCGTCTGTAAGCCTGTAGAGAATAAACCTTATATTATTCTGTTGTGTTAATTCAGGTGGGTCTAGTCACAGACATTATAATAGGACACAGTTGACTGGTTGAAAAACATTTTTCTGCGTTATTTGGGCCAAATACTACAAACTGTTTATGCTGCTCTTATCAGATTTTACTAGAGCGTTGACATCTGTGTTTTAACCTTAATGTGGCTGGAAGCTTGGAGTTTATAGGCCTCCCCTTATTTAAAGAGATAGGAGCCTGGTCTTATTTGACTGGAAATAGCAGCATAATTGGTCTGTTTTTTTTTCCTGTAAAGACCTAACTTTTCATCACACAGTATTGGTCAGAATTGCCATTATGGTGCAGCCAATGTTTTAGCCATGCAAAGTACATTTTTGTACAAGTTTTTTTTATTTTTAAATTTGTTTATAGACAACAGAGCATCATACAGTGTCAGAAACCACATCATTCCTCAAATCTAAACCACTTGACATGGTTAAACATACAGTAATTTTAATATTAAGTTATATTAACATGAATATAAATTAATATGAATTAATATTAATATTAATATTTCTAAGTATATGGCTATAGACACAGTGAAAATGTATGTATCTAATATATAGAGAATACAAAAATTTGACACCTTGCATATTTGTGGTGGAACTTCAGGCCCATGCAGATGGCATTGCATGAGGATGATCGGACTATACATATCTGCAGGGTGTGAGAAGAGGTGGTACCGTTCGTTCGGTGTGTGGAAAATGGGCCATAAAGCAGATGTTAATGATTGGCTAAAATGAGTGACTGCATTTGGGTGTGCAAAAGACCATAGTGTGAAGGAAGTAGCTGAATCTGCAGGTGTAGGGAAGCACGCAGCCATTCAGGTCTACCAGCAGTGGCTAAAATCCCAGTCTACAGGGGAAGGCATCCACCAAATCTGGCTGAACTACACAATTCTTTGATGCAAGAGTGGTGTTGATTTTTGCCATATCTAGTCACAGCTGTTATTCATGCTTGTAGAGGTATTACACACTATTAGTTTTGTTTCAGTCACAGGTGACTATTGTTTTGTCTAGTTTATCTATGTCTAGTATATGTCCGATATATGACAAGTGGGTGAATGCATACATAAATCAAACACGGGCCGTACATATTTTGTATGTCTGGTATGTATAACATTAAGCTAGCATAGCTGAGTAATAGATTCCATCCATATAAGCTAACGGGTCTATTATATATTTTTATATAGATGTGTCGGTATATGTTAATATATGGCTGAAAAATACACTATATAGCCAAATGCATGTTAGCACCCCTTGCTAATTATTGAGTTCAGGTGTTTGAGCCACATCCATTATTAACAGGTATATAAAACCAACCACGTACTCGTGCAATCTCCATAGACAAACACTGGCAGTAGAATAAGTCACACTCAAGACCTCAGTCCCTAATCTCTCAGTCTTAGACCTCAGCGACTCTAAACATGGCACTGTCATAGAGTGACACCTTTGTGGGTTCGGATTTCCACCCTGCCCTAGTCAATTGTAAGTGCCATTAAGCTCAGCCACAAAGCGCTAGACCAGGCAAATTCATTAGTGCCTGACCTGACAAATGCTCTTTTCTTTGAATGGACACAAATTCCCACGGTCACACTCCCAAATATTGTGGAAAGCCGTTCTAGAAGAGTGAAGGCGGTTACAGCTGCAAAGGGGATCCAACTCTGTATTAATGTCCATGATGTAATGTCCATGGGGTATAGATGTGATGTTCAAGCTCACGTCACGTGTCCATGTTCTTTGGACCATATAGTGTATGTCCTCTATTCAAAAATAGCCCATATATGTCCATATTAGTCATAAGCTGGCTATAGGGGAAATCCATATCAGATATCCGAATGGATTGAGGCAAGTGAGTAATGATTTAGTCATGCAGTTGGCACAGTGCTAATTATTCTATTACCTTTAAGCTGCATTAGCCTGCTCCAGAGCGAAAACTGTACAAGCAAAATGACTACATATGGGGTGTAAATGTGATTTTGTTGTCCATTGACTGAAAAACACTCTTTCAAAGGCTAGCCCTGACCGCTAACTGACCGCTAGTTGACTGGCCGCTTTAAACCTTTCCCTCTTTGGCTTTGTGAAGCCATACATCCTTATTAAATCTGATTTATTATCTCCAAACTCTCCCTCAGCTCTGTCTCAATTACGCTGGAAAGAAAAGAAAAGGAGTAGGAAAAAAAAACCTAAATTGTGCGGTCAGGGGAGTCCAGCAGTTCAGTTTATTTTAGCTTCGTAACAGAGAGAGAGAGAGAAAAGAGCAAATTCTTTCTGTTTAGGGTGAAAAAAGGGGCTCGTGGATAAAGTATATGCGGAGCGAGTACCTTTGACATGCAATTACTTACAGCAAATTGGATTTGGTGATAGTGGTGTAATCGCAGGGAGAATAGGGCTTTGTAAGATTGCAGTTGTGTAATCAACAGTAAATGTGCTACGCTTTATTTAATGAGTTTGTTTGATTGTGGCCTTGATTAAAAAACCTAGTGCTGAGTGGAGCCGTACAAACTCACCATAACACCAGCCCCCCTAGGAAAACGCTTCGTCTCTCTCTGACAGATTTACTGTAGAACTCATAATCTCTCATTAGTGCAATAAACCACGCTAACTATGCTAACTCACGCTCATTACTGACCTGCTAACCAAACAGCCTGTCTGCTTTATGGGGACATGTGTGCATGTAAATCTCTGCGTCTTTGAACGCACACGCGCTCAGAAGGCCGAGCATTTGGTTTTCATTTCAGCAGCATCTGTTCACAATATGACTGATTCTCTTTCGGAACACGCAGTTTTTTGTTAGCCTTTGATAAAAAAAAAAAAAAAAAAGAGCAACGCAATAAGGAACATGTTGTCTACAGCGCTATGTTTACTCAGTCTAAGCCCATTCTCAAACCAAAAATGCTGTTTTTGTGAAATAACGACTCAAGAATATAACTGTAATGATAAAAGTACAGTCCTGGAGTACATAGCTGCTCAAACAGCTTCCTAAAAGCGGAATTCCACCACATTTACTACATGGTTTACTTGTTATGTGGCAAACAAAGTTGTTCAGAGTGATTTGGTGATTGTGGGAACCAGACGTCCAACCAGACGTCCCTCACGGAATGTTGTTGCCCACACCGCCTGAGAGTTTTGGTTCAAACTGTATTTCATATTTCCTTTCAGCAAAACATGAAGGCAAAACAGTCCCATTGCTTCAGAGAGCACCAGAGAGTAGAAGACTGGTCCTACAGCATCACCCTGCACTCTGGTGAGCATTGACCAACAGGAGCCTGGCCCCAGGGCCCTGCCCAGGGGTCAGGAGAGCAGTAAGTGGAGCTGCAGGGCATTTCCAGAGTTGTGCCTTTGCCAGAGGGCATCTCAACATGAGGATATCGATGTAATCCCATCTACGCCATAACACACTGGTGCACTCCAGAGCAGGCTCCCTAAGCTGAGTCAACACTCCCAGCCTCTGCTGCTGACCAGGCAGTTCAGCTGGGTCCAGCAGCTACTCCACGCTTCTTCCCTGGCTCCTGCCTTGCCCCAGGCTCTACCCTGCCTGTGGTCTAGTCCACTTCTGCCCTGTTGGCCGTGGTCCCATAAACTCCTGAACTGTTTGTCTGTGGTTCCATCAAATCCTACTCCGTTGCCTGTGTTCCCATCCCATCCTTGCCTGCCGTCCTATCAAGTCCTGCCCTGTTACCTGCAGTGCTGTACACTTCCATCTTGTTCCTGTCTGCTCCTGCCCCGATGCCTGTATTCCCATCCACTCCTGTCACTTTGCCTGCCGTCCCATCCATTCCTGCCAGGTTGCATGCATTCCGTTCCACTCCTTCTTTGTTCCCTGTGGTCCCGTCCACTCCTGCCCTTTTCCCTCCATTCTCGTCCGCTCCTGCCACACTGCTTAAATTCTTCTCCATTCTTGCCTCGTGGCCTGCAGCCCCATCAACTCCTACCCTTTTGCATGCAGCCCCGTCCACTGCTGTCACTTCACCTGCTGTCCCATCAAGGTCCTGCCTTGTTGCTAGTGGTCCCGTCCACTTCTGTTGCAGTACCTGTAAACCTGTCCACTCCTCTCTTGTTCTCTCCAGTCCCAACCACTCATGCCTCATTGCCTGTGATCCTGTCTACTCCTGTCACTTTGCCTGCAGTCCCTTTAAGTTCTGCCCTGCATCCTGCAGTCCCATCTGCTCCTACCTCATTGCCTGTTATCCCATCCACTCCGGCCTGTCTTGCTGCCTGTGGCCCTGTGCACTCCTACCCTGTTGCATGCAGCCTGACTACCCCTGTCACTTTACATGCAGTTCCATCAAGTCCTGCCACGTGGCTTGCCATTCTATCCACTAGATAGCCCCCTTTCACACTGTTCCTCAATACTCCAGACCCCCACAGGACCACCACAGAGCAGGTATTACCTGAATGGTGGGTCATTCTCAGCACTGCAGTGACACTGACATGGTGGTGGTGTGTTAGTGCATGTTGCACTACTATGACTGGATCAGACACAGCAGGGCTGCTGAGAATAGTCCACCAACCAAAACTTTCCAGCCAACAGCATCCTGTGGGCAGCGTCCTGTGACCTCTGATGAAGGACTAGAGGATGACCAACACAAACTGTGCAGCAGCAGATGAGCTATCGTCTCTGACTGTACATCTACAAGGTGGGCCAACAAGGTTGGAGTGTCTAATAGAGTGGGCATGTACCAGCGCAACACACACTAACACACCACCACTACGTCAGTGTCACTGCAGTGCTAAGAATGGCCCACTACCCACATAATGCCTTCTCTGTGTGTGTGTGTATGTATGTGTGTGTATGTATGTGTGTGTGTGTGCATGTGTATGCGTGTGTATGTGTGTGTGTGCGTGTGTATGTGTGTGTGTGTGTGTGCATGTGCGTGTGCGTGTGTGTGTGTGTGTGTGTGTGTGTCTACAAGTCCACAAAACCATG
>JAVGWN010000158.1:0-11392 GCA_034552555.1 Semaprochilodus insignis | reverse complement strand
TGTTGGGTTAGCAAACACGGCGGCCCGACGCCATACTGAGAGACAGACTTCTGTATGTGTAGCTCAATAAATATTGATCATATCAGTCTAAATTTATCATCAGTTATTGATCCTGGTAACATTTATCTTCCTTCCCAACACACCTGCAATCCCACACCTCCTTCTGGGAGCAGCTGATACTTTGGACGTCTGGATCCATTCACCACCACTGTTCTGTTCACAGTTCTGAGTTTATCTAGAACGGAACGTTTCACACCGTACCACTCTGAATGACTCCGTTTACGTCTTTATTATTTAGAAAATGTGAATAAAGGTGGAATTCCGTTACAACAGTGCAGTTTGGAGTAGCTGTGTAATGATTAAGGCATCCAGTTAGCATGATGCTAATCAATGCACATGGGATTCCATTACTCGTTAGCTGTATTTGCTAATTACATGTATATAAATTAGATTTATTTGCCTTTAAATGATGTGCTAATAAAACTGGTCAGTATTTAAAGCCAGACAGTCTAAAGAAGCCCAACAGAGTCTGTCTGGCTTCTCCACGTCCACCACACGTCAGTCGCCCGCACGTTCCTCCAACACTGTAGAGTGATAACATTTGACGTTGTAGCCACAAACTCATTAACTACACGTTTATACTAGCCCGTAATGCAGCTCGTGACAGGGGGAGGTTGTTGTTCTGACCCGGCAAACCTGTTTGTCTGGCTAATAAAACGTTCACAGGAGGACAGGAATTCCACTTTTACGGCTTCCCTCTGTCTGTGAAAGTCGGCTTCCTGTGGCGACCCAGTACGGGGCTCCATTCTCCGAGGAAACAAAGACCCAGTGTTCCAGCCTCTCTCCGAGCAAACAGACGGGTGTACTAGCCAATAGCTAATCAGGGTTACTTCTGTTGGCCTGATTAGCGAGTTAGCAAACATTGAAGATACATATTTAATACTGTAGGAAATAGCAAGCAGGCTAGTTTGTGATGACTTGCTAAGTGCTACTAATCGTTTTCAAGTATAGGTTATTGAAATTAGTAAAATATTAGTTTTCATTTTTATTTTTTTATTTTGATTTATTTTAGTTTCATTGGGTCTTAAAAGGTGTATTTACAGTTTCGGTGCAGCTCTTATTTAGTTTTAGCATTAACTTTATTTTTGGCTTTGGCTTTGACTTTAGTTTTAGTTTTGGCTTTAGTTTAGCTTTAGCTTTAGTTTTAACTTTAGCTTTAGTTTTGGATTTAGCTTTAGCTTTAGTTTTAGTTTTAACTTTAGCTTTAGTTTTGGATTTAGCTTTAGCTTTAGCTTTACTTTTAACTTTAGCTTTAGTTTTGGATTTAGCTTTAGCTTTAGTTTTAGCTTTAGTTTAGTTTTCTACTTGATAAAAGTAGAACAAAATAATTGCTATAGTTTGAGCCCAGCTCGGCTCTGGGTTTCCATCAAGACCAAATACAGAAACACTTCTAAATTCTCATTTACACACTGAAAAAAATTCAAACTAAAGTTTTACATAGATTTGCTGCTGATGTTCATGTATTTTTTGTTTTTCAAAACACTTTTATTTTATTACAGTTAACAGACAGATGTCACTGTTAGTTTTAATTATATATATTTAATATTTAATAGACATTAGATATTTACAAGGATTATGTACTAAACTAAACTAGAGATAGTAATAAATTAAATATAAACATAGTGATTTTAGCAAGCCATATCTTCTCACTATACACTAAAAAGTGTTGTATTGGTCCAGACTTAAAAAATTACTCTAATTTGTTACAAGTAAATGAGTAAAGTAAAGTTGAGTAAAACTAATTAAATTGCTTGTAACAAATTGAAGTAATTTTTTAGGTTTGCACTTTTTACAATGTAGTACAGATAATTTGGTCTGTTTTAAACACGTTTCTTAAAGTAAGCAAAATTATCTGCCAATATGGTGAGAAAATTTGGCTTAATGAAATAAAATTAAAACAAATAAAAACACCAAGAAATATATCTTGGTAAGTAAAATTATCTTATATTTAGTTGGCATTTGAGATTGTTATCAAGTATTGCTTTTTCACTTTTTATTTTTTTTCTACTTTTTTTATTTTTAGGTGTTTTTTAACTTGTTTTGATTTGAAAAACGAAATCTAGAAATAAATAAAATAATCTTTTATTATCTTAAAATAATTTCAAAATGAGAAATTTAAGATACCAACTAGATATGGCATAATTTTACTCACCAAGATCTCATTTTTTGCAGCGTAAAAAATATTTAAAATTATTTAAAAAAACAATATGTTTAAAACAGATTTCTGTACTTCAGGAGGATTTTCACTTGCTTTAAAAATGCAGCCACACGACTCGATACACCAGTTATTGTACTTACAGTAGGAGAAAAAAACAGACTGAAAATAAAACACCGTGTTCAAATACCCCAAATATCTTTAATGTCCTTCCTGGACTCCTTCGACCTTCACCTTTTCAGACGCCTACAATCTTCCTGGCCCGAGCGCCGGAGGAAATTACACTTCTGATTGCCAAACTTGGTTTAATTATTTCACCTTTTTACAGCGCCAGAGAGCGGCCGGCTCGGCCCACGTTCCCTGCAAACAATGAAGGCTTTGTTCTGGTTCTGGTTACTCGTAAAACCTCTTTAAGGAGAAGAGGAGAACCCGAGGGGGGGTCTAAGGTTAAAGGTAAGTTTGGAATGAGACTGAATGCTGTAATTATGTCCGTGGACGGCGGTCCTCGTTAGCTAATTAGGTGGTAAAGTTGTCCATCATGTTCATCTTTAATTCAGTACACAGACTTTGTGGAGGCTGTTTTTTATCGGAGCTATGGATGTGAGCCTGGACCACATCATAAAACCACACGCCATTATTTACCAGCGATAGCTGCTTCAACCGAACACTAAAACAATCCAAATACACCTAAACGAGCCAGCGTTACAATTACTGAGACCTGCATAACAGCTTTCCACTAAACCAGCACTGCAGCGCTCCATCTGCATCTCCATCTGCTGAATCTGTGGAGCACGCTTATCTAGCACACACATTGAGAACCATGGAGTTGTTAGATTTATTAGAGAAGAAACTTTTGACTAAAAATACAAACTAATGGAAAAACAACGTACACTGAGACTCACTGGCCATCTCATAAACATTAGTTCAGTAGATACGCTGGAAAAAATGAGATTTTGTCAAGAAGAATTATCTTAAATCTAGTTTATATATCTTAAAAGTCTGGTTTTATGATAGTTTTAAGCTAATTTTAAGTTTAAAATTTAATATTCATCTGATTTCCAGGCTTTTTGTACTTGTACTTTTGTACTTAAGCCAGATTTGGTTCATTTCAAGTACATTTTTTATTACAATAAGCTAAATTATCTGCCAATATAGCGAGGAAATTTGATGTACTAAAAATGACTTAAAACAAGTGAAAAAAACTTGGAAAGTCAGATAAAAATGAGCTTAAAACACTTACAGTCAGAATCGTATGATGTATTAACTAGACTGTATTAGGTAAGATAAATCTACTTGCTGAGACACCATTGCAGTGCAGCTTTGTTGGTGTAGTTTATTGATCAGTGGAAAGAGACCACCATAGGACCCCGCTGAGCAGATATTTGGATGGATGGCCATTCACAAGAACCTCTGCACTAGAACACCATCTGAGATGTCATGAAGGTTCCATGGAGTCTAATCAGGGAGAGTATAAGACGGTCACTGGATTAAGTATGAACAGCAAAGTTCATAATGCTCAACATGTGTTCTAGTAGTAAGTCCCGCCCCTCAAGAAAAAGAGCCAATCAGTTTGCTGGAAAGTCCCCCTGGTTGTGGAGATCTGTGCAAGCACAGTAAACCAGAACAAGCCAAAAACAGGCGATCTTAAGTCAAACAGTTAAAATCAAATTTAAAATCTGCAGAAAAACTCATATATAGTTTATAGCGTTTGTAGCCACTATGAACCATTTATGAGTTTTTCTGCAGATTTTAAATTTGATTTTAAATTAGGTTTTAAATCTGAGTTTCAATCAGTAATTGGACCTTCACTGTGGAGTATTCTGCCCTCTCCTCATTCAGAGAGAGAACTCCGGTCGTGTAAGTGTTGTAAAGATGGCCGCCGAGTGAAACGACTCTCCTATAAAGACTTCGGCGTAAACCTGCACTGCAAAAAACGAGATCTTAGCAAAGAAAATGATCTTATATCTGGTGTCTACTCATTTTAAGATTATTGAACTTATTTCCAGATATCTTTTAACTTCTTTTTTGTAAGGCCAAATGTTATACGCTGTATCATTGTGTATGTTATACACTATATCTTCAGATAATTTGGCTGATTTCAAACACATTTCTTAAAATAAGTAAAATTATCTGCCAGTATAGTCAGTCTCTTTTTGCAGTGTACAAGATGTTTGCACGATACAGCAGAACATTAACTGTCCCTAAAAAGTGAATGCTAATTAAGTTTTAAATGCTAGTGATACTTAATTCTAATATTGCTCACCAGAGTGTAGGAAGAAATCACAGTGCAAAAATGTATATGTTGACAAGTAAAATGATCTTATATGTGGTTGGTATGTATTAAATTTCTCATTTTGAGATTGTTTTAAGCTAACGTTAAGATTAAATTAGCTAATTTACTTATTTCCAGATGTTCTTTTTTGTTTTGGGTGATTTTAGTAAGCCGGATGTTCTCACTGTTTTGGCAGATAGTTTGGCCTGTTTCAAACACACTTCCTAAAATAAAATCAAATTAAAACAAATAAAAAAAAAACGCCTAAAATTAAAAAAAGTGAAAAAAAAAGTTTAAATCTCAAAACGAGAAATTTAAGACAATAAAAGATAATTTTACTTACCAAGATATCATTTTTTGCACCGTGACTGTATTGATGAGTTTTTAGGGACAGCGATTCATAAACTACAAAAAACAAGACCTTGGCAAGTAAAATGACCTTATATCTAATTAAGATTTTTAAAAATTTTTTTATTAAGATTATTAAACTTATTTTCTATCTCACATTTCATTGTGAGATTGTTGTAAACTAATCATAAGAATGAACTTATTTTTAGGTTTTTCTTACTAGTTTTAAGTGATTTTAATTAGCCAAATTTTCTCAGTATTTTAGCAAATAGTTTAGCAAAAACGTTTCTTACAATAAGTAAAATTATACAATGAGCCAGAATAGTGAGGAAATTATCTCAAAATAAGTGAAATAATCTTAAAATTAGCTTAAAACGTATTTTAAGAATTTTAAGATATAACATCTAAATATAAGAACATTTTATTTACCAAGTTAACATTTTTAGCAGTCTGTAATTAGTAAACTGCTAAACCAACTTCTAAAACTGAACTTTGGTGTGTCTTGAAGTGAGTCTCCTGAGAAGAACGGAAGCTGTAATTTAGGGAAATCTGTAGAGATCTTCGGAGGTAACGGAAGTCGTTATGTACGTTGCCAAAAAAAACCACAACCATCAGTCAAGCGCCGTGGTGGATCACTGCACACCCGGGGACGTACGGCAGGCATCTGTGACTGAAGGCTTTATGAATTCTGGCAACTACAGACACATTCGGATGCATCATGTAAAACTCTCCGGAGAAAGGGAGGAACCAATTCCACAGGAAGATAACAACCCCAGGCACGCGGCTGAGGAGATCAAGATGCACTTAAGCTGTTGGTGTTCTCAGAACAATGAACTGACCACCCACAATCCTCAACTCCACTCAGTGTGTTTGGGATTAGAGCTCCGCATTCCTGAGTGTCTCCTGCAGCACTCAGAGGTCCCATCCCATTGGGGCGGTTAACCAGTCCAGTGCATGCGGGAGCGAGGCAACATATACATGTAGAAAAGTCCTGCAAGCGAATAAACAGTGTAATAAAGTGATAACAGGACACAAACCGAGTCCCCTTGTGTGTTTAAGGTGGTAGTACCTTCAGCAGATGTTAATGGTTGGCTAAAAGGAGTGACTGCATTTGGGCGTGCCAAAGACCATAGTGTGAAGGAAGTAGCTGAATCTGCAGGTGTATGGAAGCGTACGGTCATACGGGTCTACCAGCAGTGGCTAAAATCCCAGTCTACAGGGAATTCTCCTCGGAATTGTGCCAGGGAAGGCATCCACCAAATCTGGAACCAACTGACCAATTCTTTGATGTAAGAGTGTCTGAACATTGATGTGGCTACATCCAGAAACTTGTCCAGTACATGCCCAATTCAGTCACAGCTGTTATTGGTGCTGGTGGAGGGGTTACACGGTGTTAGGTACGGGTCAGTCACAGGGGCCTGTAGATGAGAAACTGTTTCAGCAAATTTCCCTTTAAATTAATTCATGCTGCCGCGATTGGATCATTATAGTTACAGTGCATCAGCTATTAGGGGGTCAGTTGGGCTCTGCTGGGGACAGAGCTCTAAAGAAAGACCAGTACACCACAGTTAACTCACTGAAGGCCAGTCCGATTATTACAGGAGAAACAAAGTGTCAGATATCGGGTGTCATTTTACCCTGTTCTTCAATGGTCAGGACCCCCACAGGACCACCACAGAGCAGGTATGATGTGGGTGGTGGATCATTCTCAGCACTGCAGTGACACTGACGTGGTGGTGGTGTGTTAGTGTGTGTGGTGCTGGTGTGAGTGGATCAGACACAGCAGTGCTGCTGGAGTGTGTAAACACTGTGTCCACTCACTGTCCACTCTATTAGACACTCCTACCTTGCTGCTCCACCTTGTAGATGTACAGTCAGAGATGATAGCTCATCTGCTGCTGCACAGTGCAGTGTTGGTCATCCTCTAGTCCTTCATCAGTGGACACAGGACGCTGCCCCACAGGACGCTGCCCCACAGGACGCTGCCCCACAGGACGCTGTTGGCTGAACAGTTTGGTAGGTGGACGATTCTCAGTCCAGCAGCGACACTCACCAGCCTAAACAGATAACTTAGCTGAAGCCCTGAGAATGGAGACATAATGGGATGTAAGTTCTTGGGAAGACCCAACAATCCGGCAGCACTGGAATAATAACAGCTTTCAGATCCGAGGCTCCGAGTTGGTTTACACTGTACGTACCCGCACGCTCTCATAACCTGATTCTGCTGTGTACTCCACTGGGGCCTTCTGCTGCTGGACCTGTCGGCCCTCGTTTCTCACCCGCACATAAGAACACACCGGCTATTTATAAACAGGCGGTCCACCAAGCCCGCGGCCGTAACTCCCGCGGGTCATTTCTGCAGCCTTTCTCAGCGAGTCTTTCTGGTCAGAGTTTAACTGGAAGAGACGTGAGATTCCAAATAAAACTTCCTCCCCTTACACGACAATTAAACTCCGGCATATCCGCTTCCTAAATAAACACGTCAGCCCTACGGAAGACCTACCAGCCTGTCTACACCACTCTGCCCTAATCAGGACTAGCTAGTGCTGAGGTGATGTCATGCCGATAAACGAGGGCGTCCGATTACTCTGAGGCGTTTCACGTTTCGCCCACTTTCGGCCCAGGTGCTCATCTTCGTGGCCTCGTGAACGCTTGCAGAATCTCGGAAGGGTCCAAGCAAAGCTTTCACACTGCAGGACAACCGGAGTAGGTGGTTTATTGTAGATACACGTCTTCTTTTATATCTTTATTTAAATAGTCTTCAGCGATCAATAAAGTGTACTGATCGGAAAAAGCTAAATAAAACCGAATCTGTGGAGCCACCCGACTGTAAAGACCCCCATTCGGACCAAATTCAGTGTCTGGATGACCTACACTGCAAACAATTCGATTTTGGCAAGTATAATAATCTTATAGCTCGTTAATATATCTTCAAATTAGATCGTTTAAGCTAATTTTAAGAAGTTTTAACTTATTTCTATATATAACTTGTTTCTATAGCCAGATTTCCTCACTATATTGGCTCACTACATAATTTTACTGATGGTAAGAAACATGTTTGAAACAAACCAAACTATTTGCCAATATACTGAGGAAATCTGACTGACTAAAATCACTTAGTAAGAAACAGCTATAAATAAGTGCCTTAATGTGTTGATGGACAATCAGATTGTGAGGAGCGCTGAGCTAAAATCAAGGCGAGGTTAATTTAACAGATTTGTAGTTAGACACAGCAGCAACAAGAGTCAGAGTGAGTAAACAGGCTGGAGTCAAAACCAAGCAAACAGTCGGATCAGCAAAGGTACCAAAAGAGCAAAGACATGAGATCAAACAGAGAATCAGAAATAAGTCAGAAACCAGATCAGCAAACGAGATGAGTAGCGGGGAGAAAACGCTCAGTACGCACCACATCAGTGTGAGAGAGGAGCATTTGTACAAACAGACTCCGGGGATGGGGATCTGGAGAATGGAACGGGATTGGAGGATTGTGGGCATGTGACAGTGATGTCATCGGGTGGTGGGTTATGGGAAATAGAGTCCGGGAGATCAGAGGTGAGAGGGGAACCAGCAGGTGTGACACATAATCTTAAAATGAGCTTAAAACAACCTCAAAATGAGAAATTTAAGATCTATTAATTAGATATGAGATTAGATTTTACTTGCCAGGATCTCTTTTTGCAGTGAACAAGACGTTTGCTAATATTGCTAACTCATCAATAAAGTCACAGTGCCAAAAATGGTAACTTGGCAAGTAAAATTATTTTATTTCCAGTTGGTATTTCTTAAATTTCTAATTTTGAGATTTCAAACTAATTTGAATATTATTTCACTTTCACTCAGACAAATTTTCTCACTATATTGGAATTTGGTTATATGTCTTGTTTCAGACATGTTTCTTAAATTAAGCCACAATATAGTGAGGAAATCTGACTTACTAAAATCAAAATTAAACAAGTAAAATTAAATCTTATCTTAAAATAATCTCAAAATGAGAAGTTTTAAGATTATTTACTGAACTTCAGTGAATTTCCACAATGCATTCTCCACCCCTCTCCAACTTTCAGGACCAGTCACCTTCAAGTGTTTCTGGGGGAGTGGCTTTAGAAGGAGGTGCTAAAAGCTGGGGGTGTGATTTTCTTCAGTTGGAAATTTCAAAACCTAGCTTTCACTTCCTGGTTTCACCGACTCCAGCTTTAACTCGAACCAATATATCTGATCATTCTCATTATGAGATATTAGAATATTATAGGACCTGTTTCTAGATTTTGTACTAGACATTTCTAGTGACTCGGTTTTGTGAACTGCACATCCACAACACAAATACACTATTTGGGTCAATGATTTGGATCAACGGTTGGTGGTTCTAGCTTGAAAGATGTAGGCAGAGCAGCGTTGACCTATTGTTGGCTTGGAATAAGAAGATAATGGCTTTTCCGAGCCAAATTAACAAAGATATTCCAAACTATAGCTGTTTTTATGGGCTTAAAAATAAATAAATAGATAAATAAATAAATAAAGCTGATCTTTAATATGTACATGCTACAGCATATCCCATTGTGAGCGGTTCCAGCCTACTCTGGTATCTATGAGGTCATGCGGAGTGAACGTATGGGACGTGTGCTACAGGAGGACACGAGATAGCTCTGTGGAAGAAATATTCCTTACCCGCAAGCTTCCTCGGAGTGGACCTGGGCCAAGTCACAAATTAACCTTGATTCAGTAACAACAGAAGCCTTTTGTTAAAATTCCCCACCTTCCCAAAAAAGAAGTAGGAGCGCAAGCGGAGCGCTTGGGTTTCCATCGTGTTATTTTTCCAGACATAAAATTTTCACGATGAAATAAAGCAGCGCCCGGTCGGTTCAGGGGATGGACGACTCGCTAGACTTGGCTCATTTGGCCAAAGAACCTTAACGAGCGCATAAGCTCAAGCGGTATTGTTCATTAACACATGCCTTAAAGATAGGAGCTCACGGTTTCTCTGGGTTTACGGCTACCTACCGTATGCTAACCCCATTAGCGCATGTTAGCTCAGTTACCCAGCAGTCACAGTAGAACATGTACCCCAACGATATAACATTGCAGTTAGTGACTTAAACAACAGCAACGTTTACGTGAGCTTATCCAGGCGGCCCACTCCACCGTACATCTCTGTCTGACGTGGAAACCCAGCCACAGACATGGCCGGAAAGCTCTGTATATCAGATGGATATCTTCCTTAAACAGAGAGAGAGGGAGAAGGGAAAAAACATCCATATGGAAATAAAGAGTGGGAATGTATTTCATCCCCAGACGACTGAATAACAGGGTCGGACTGGGGGGAACCGAACCCCGCCGTCTGGTGAAATCCCCAAGGTGCTGATAATCAAATATATCAACGGCAGCGGAGCTCTTTGGCCGGCTGCAGATCGGATTTTACTGACCTGATGCCTGGGAATACCACAAGGCTACATCACAGTCTACCGAGGCGTCTGATTGGCTCCACAAGGATTCATGGACTTTTGTGCCCGTTCCTGCTTGACACAAGTCCTCAGCTGCTCAACAGTCTGTGCCTGTCGTCTGACTCAATACTCTTCCAGTAGGAGACAGATCTGGACTATAGGCTGGCCGGTCAAGCACACATACTTGTAGCATGTGCAGAATGAAGTCTGGCATTTTCCTGCTGGAACAACCATGGACTTCCCGGGAAAAGACGTCATCTACATGTCAGCATACAAATCCGAATATCCAGTTTTGCATCAACAGTACCTTCACACTTATGCGTCACCCAAGCGGTAGGCACCGAAGCCCCTCAGACCATCACAGATGTTGCTCCTTTCACTGATAAAATTCTGGATGGTCCTGCTGAGAATTCTGTGTCCGTTTTTCCCAAAACAAGCTGAATCGTGGAGTTATCTGACCACAGCACACTTTACCGCTGTCTTTCAGACCATGTGAGATGAGCTCAGGCCCAGAGAACTCGGCGGTGTTCCTGTATACCACTGATGTAGGTCTAATAGAGCTTCAGGTTGCATTTTTTGATGCGGTGGTGGATTGTGTTCCTGTGTTAAGCTATGCCGGTTTTCCGAAGGATTCCCGGGCCCATGTGTCTGTGTTTAACATGCAGGGCTGTTTGAGGTCTTACAGTGGTTTCCATCCATGCCCTACGCAAAATGAGATTTCTCTGGATTCCCGGAATCTTCTCACAGTAGTCTGTATGGTAGATGTAAAAGACCGGAATTCTTTGGAATCCTGTGTCGAGAATGTTTGAGGATTCACACACCAAGTTCGGTACAAAGTTTTGGTGGACCTGCTTTGGCGGAGCTGCTTTATACCCAGTCCTGATCCCTCCCCTGTTACCAGTTCACCTGCTTACTGTGGAATGTTTCAAGACTTGAATATTCCACAAACCTATCATTCTTATTTCCCGAGAGGTTCGGTGTGAAACGCTCCGTTCTGGATAAAGTCAGACCTGTTCCCAGTGGTGGTGAAGGTAACCAGACGTCCCCCTCTAAAAGCTCCCTCACAGGAAGGTCCTACATGAGGTGGTTCTGAATACGCTGCCTGATGTCTGAGACGCT
>JAVGWN010000157.1:4880-18724 GCA_034552555.1 Semaprochilodus insignis | reverse complement strand
TTAGTAAACATGGCGGCCTGACACCATACTGAGAGACACTACTTCTGTATGTGTAGCTAAATAAATATTGATCATATCAGTCTAAATGTATCATCATTTATTGTTCCTGGTAACCTTTATCTTCCTTCCCAATAGCACTGCATTGCGCACACACACACACGCACACACACACACACACACACACACAGAGAACCTAGTTTTCAGGCAATGCCTGCGATGACGTGTATTACATAACACATGCAATGAACTTCAAATCCAGTGTCATGGTGGTAAAGAGGTCGTCTATATCAGCCCGGCGCGTAATCTCCTCCACAGGCCTTCACCCAGGCCAAGATAAATCTTGGAGATGCAGCAGCTTAGTGTGGGGTCAGGAGCACTATGTTAACCTCTGTCGAGTCAGAACCACTACATTACCCCAAGATTAATCCCTAAGCAGGCCAAACGTTTGAGGGAACACAAGTGCCAACTTACGGCAGCAGAATCTGCCCAGATGTTATCACAACTTGGCACATCTTAGTTACCGAAACTGAGAATACTGATGGACAAAGCTGTTGATGAGCCATAACTGTGAACTACTCTGACATATATAACATTTAAAAACCATAACATTCAATTAACCTGTGTTTTAGGATGCAAACTACCCTACTACCCTACTTGTACATGACTGCTGATTAACGACATCACTTTACTGTCGTCTCCACCAAGACGAGCGGGACTCGTCACTGAAGATGACCCGCTGCCATTCTGAGTCACTCCATGACAGTCTGGTACGACACCATTGCAGTCTTTGGTGATGTTGACGTGGTGTTAAGGGCAGTCATTGTAACAGTCTGTGTGCATGTAGTCCTGCGCCGTGCAGCCGTCTGGTAATGAAGCTGGCACTAACAGGATGACTCATGGAGGGCATCACTGCTCTCTGAATGCCCACATCGTGGCTGTTGGGTCAGTCAGATACAGCGATAAGGCCCGTCCTTGCTTACGTCACATGAGTGAAACTTGAATCATTGGCATGTCTCATGATGTCAAATCTACCCACCAAGTTTCATTCCTGTCGGTTGATTCCTTTTGGGTGCAACGCCACTCTTGTGATAATGAGTGTATATTATATATAATGGAGGAAAGTACAAACAGAATGTTGCTGCACTTTTATTCATTTGTATAGATAACAATGTCTCGTACAGCGCTATAATCCACATCAGCAACGCTGAGAAAAGCTGAGAGGAAGTGGAGGAGATTCCAGCTCGACTCTGACCTGGACTCCTACCAGACCATCCTCTCTAGGTTCTCAGCGGAAGTGACCACTGCAAAGTCAAGGGGAAACTGGAATTAATAGGCGTCTGACCCGCACAAACTCTTTAGTATTTTCTCTTCCCTCCTCAACCCTCCATCTCCACCCTCTTCCCTTACCCCAGAGGACTTTGTCACCTTCTTTGAAGAGATGGTGAATAAAATCCGCCAGTCCTTTTCCTCTGTCCCCAATCCTCCTTCCATGAATCCTCATCCTCTTGCCACAAATTCCTTAACCTGCTTCTCTTCTCTTTCCACAGACGATGTTCTACAGCTACTGGAATCCAGCAACCCAACTACCTGCCCACTGGATCCCTTCCCATCCACACTACTCCAGTCAATCTCTGTGGACATGCTAACCTTCATCACATTCCTCATAAATGATTCTCTGTCATCAGGTCACATTCCACAGGCATTCAAGACTGCCAGAGTGTTCCCATCCTGAGGAAACCCTCGCTGGATACCTCTTTTCTCTCCCAGAACCAGCTTCAGGACATCAACCAGTCCGGCTTCAAACTAGCGCATTCAACTGAAACTGCCCTCATTGCAGTGACTGAGAGGCTTCAGACAGCAAGATCAGCCAAACTGTCCTCAGTTCTGATTCTGCTCGACCTGTCTGCAGCCTTCGACACGGTGAACCACAAGATCCTCCTGTCAGTCCTCACCGATCTTGGAATCACCGGCACTGCATGGAAGTGGTTTGAGTCCTATCTGGAGGACCGCCACTATCAGGTAACATGGAAAGGGTCCATGTCTGCTCCACGCAGGCTCTCCACCGGTGTCCCTCAAGGCTCGGTGTTGGGTCCTCTTCTCTTTTCTCTTTACACTCGTTCTCTTGGCAAAGTAATCTCCTCTCACGGCTTTTCTTATCACTGCTATGCTGATGATCCTCAACTCACACAGGTATGCAATCGCATCTCAGCATGCCTGACTGACATCTGCTCATGGATGACAGCTCACCACCTTAAGCTCAGTCCCAGCAAGACTGATCTGCTGTTCATCCCCAGCACCACATGTCCTCACCATGATCTTGCCATCTCATTCGGGAACTCCTTGATAACCCCGATTGAAGATGCAAGAAGCCTTGGTGTGATTCTGGATGGCCAGTTACCGTTCTCAGCTCATATTGCGAACCTGACTCGGTCATGCAGATTCCTCCTCTTCAACATCCGGAGGATTCGACCCTTCCTCTCTCAGGAGGCCACCCAGCTGCTTGTCCAGTCTCTGGTCATTTCAAGGCTAGACTACTGCAACTCGCTCCTGGCTGGTCTTCCTCTACGGGCCATCAGGCCCTTGCAACTGGTCCAGAATGCAGCAGCTTGACTCATCTTCAATCTTCCTAAGTTTACCCATGTTACCCACTGCTCGCCTACAAAGCCAAGTATGGACCAGCCCCTCCCTGGCAATGGTTAAGAGTCAATCTGTACCTCGAGCACTTCAAGCCTCAAGTACAGCTCGGCTTGACCCGCCATCCCTGAAGACGCATGGAAGACAAGCGTCCAGACTCTTCTCTGTCCTGCCTCCCAGATGGCGGAATGAACTCCCACTGGCTGTCCGAACAGCTGAGTCTCAAACGCAGACTGAAGACCCGTCTCTTTGTAAAGCACTTAAGTGAGTGAGCACTTACAGATGTGTATGCTGAAATACTTTGTTTTGACACTTATACTGGCCATAACCTTTCTCCTCTCTAGGTATGAGCGCTGGGTTGGGTTGCCAGGTAGTGCACTTATGCTTATATATGTCTGTGTATTGTTCTCTCCAGGTATCAGCACTGGCCCTTGTTCGGGCAGTATCTGAGCTCATGGCGAGTTTTAGACTCTAACCTTCTTATACTAGCTGGGAAACATTATCCAACGGAACACTAAGCATGGTTGTAAGTCGATCTGGATAAGAGCGCTGGGTTGGGTTGCCAGGTAGTGCCCTTATGCTTATATATGTCTGTGTATTGTTCTCTCTAGGTAGCAGCACTGGCCCTTGTTCGGGCTGTGTCTGAGCTCAGGGTGAGTTTTAGACTCTAACCTTCTTATACTAGCTGGGAAACATTATCCAACGGAACACTAAGCACGGTTGTAAGTCGATCTGGATAAGAGCGTCTGCTAAATGCCATAAATGTAAATGTAAATGTAATGTTCCAGCTCACTGAGCAGCCAAACACGTGTGAGGTGAATGTGTGATGTTAGGCATGCAAAGCAACTGAGAAATGAACTGAGAGAGAAGAGATACCAGCAGTGAGGTGAACAAAGCTGCCTGCCATTACAGTCATAATAATACTCATTAAATACAGCATATAACAGTCAGCTGGGGAAAATCGTCTGAGCGCACCGTTCGTGATTCAGCCCAGGCAATTTAGTGCTCATCAGCCTGCTCTAATGTTAGTGTGACTGAGTGAGTGAGAGTAAGGGACTAAATGAAGGAGAGAGTATGTGAATAAGCATGTGAGATAGTGAATGAATGAATTAATGAACGGTGGAATGTGTAAGACAATGAGTGAATGAGTGAGTGAAATAGAGAATGAAAGGGAGTGAGTGACTAGAAACTTGAATAAATGACGGAGAGCAAATGAGTAAGTGCTGAAAAGAGGGAAACGGTGTAGAAGTGAGGGAATGAGGGAGTGGGAAGGTGAATACATGAGTGAGAGAGTGAAAGAGTGAAACAGAGTGAGAGTAAGGGAATGAGGAATTGTGGGAAAGTGAATGTGTGAGTGAGGGAGTGAAGTAGACAGTATGAGTGGGTGAATGAGGGAGTGGGAAGGTGAATGCATGAGTGAGAATGAAAGAGTAATACCAAGAGTGAGAGTAAGGTAATGAGGAAGTGTGGGAAAGTGAATGTGTGAGTGAGGGAGTGAATTAGAGAGTATGAGTGAGAGAACGAGGGAGTGGAAAAGTGAATGCATAAGTGAGTGAGTGAATGTGAGTGAAAGTGTGAAAGAGAGTATAAGTGAGTGAGTGAAATAGAGAGTAAGAGTGAGTGAGTGAGGTTGTGAGAAACTGAATGTGTGAATGGGGGAGTGAAATAGTGAGTATGTGATGAAAGAGTGAGAAAGTCAGTAAATAATAAAAAAAAGGAAGTGAATGAGTGAATGGTAGAGTTAACAAGAGAGTGAGAGTGAGTGAGTCAGACTGAGCAAGTGAGCGAAACACTGCTGGAGTGAGTGAGTAAAAAAGTTAGTAAATTACAGAGAGCAAGAGAGTAAGTGAAACGAGTGTAAAAGACAGTGAGAGTGAGTGAACAAGGGAGTGAAAAAGGAAAATGTGAGAGAGAGAGTGAACGAGTAATACAATGTGTGAATGAGAGTGAAAAAGTGAATAAATGACAGTAAGAGATGGCAAGTGAAAAAGAAACAGAGTGAGTTGGAAGAGAGTGAGTCAATGAAGGAAAGGAACGAAGTGCATGAGTGAGAATAAAAGTAAGAGTGAATTATGGGAAACGTGAATGAATGACTGAAAGAGCAAATGAGTGAGTGAGTGAGTGAGGGGGTAGGAAAGTGAGTGCATGATTTAGAGAGAGTGAACGAGTGAATAAATAGCCAAGACAAAAAAGTAAGAAGGTCTGACTGTGAATAAGAACGTGAAAAAGAGTGAGAGTGAGTAAGTGAGGGAGTGAATGAATAAATAAATGAGAGTGAGTGACGAGAGTGAAAAGGAGAGTAAGCTTGAGTGAACGAGGGAGTGGAACAGGGAGTAAGCCAAAACGTAAGACGTGATCGAGCTTCAATCGAGGCTGAAGAGTCAACACGAAACCGAGTGAAACCTCCCGTCGGCTGCTGCTACAGTGCAGTTCGGGTGGGCTGCCCAGCAGGGGGCGCCAACCGACCTGGAATCCGCGGTGAAACGTGCTCCTCCCTCAGGGTACGTGCGCTCAGGTAGAATCAGAGCATGTCTTTACCTGTTCTCCGACCGTCTCGCGGAAGGAACTTGATTTAAATGTTCAAATAAAACGTGTTTAGACGTTTGGAACACAATTCCGTAAAACACACAGAGGAACGTTCTAAACCGTCATTCGGCTCTCAGACGACCGTTGGGCGCGCGCGGCTGATGGCAATGTGATCACACAGCTCGTATAAGGAAGCGAGAGGAAGCACGCGCTTCACTCCGTCTCAAGAAGTCGCTAAGAAACGACTCGGAGGACCAGCAGCGCCTCATCTACAGCCCGAAGCCTGGAGGAGACAGAGGAGGAGCTCCGCTGTGAGCCACTTTACACCGCGGGTTCTTCTTCTGCGGGTCTGACTGAGCGGTGAAGGGATTTCTGAGGGATAAACAATGCGGGCTGAGCTCGCCGTGTTCACGGCTCTCCTCCTGAGTGGCCTCACAGTTGGTGAGTAGAACAAACATTAGATTTCTTTGTTTATTAGAAAAACTGGGGTTTGTATGTAAACTGAGGGCTTGACAGGGATGAGCGACTGAGATTGAAGTTGGAATTTTATTTGTCTGAATATTTCCGTTCCCCCTTAAAAGGTGGAACTGTTGGTGAAATGGAGAAAAGTCCAATAATACGCCATAAAAACGTGTAAAAGGGTTTTACAAGCTCGGCTGTCCACTAATGTAGCCCCACAACAGTGCATACAGACTGAATTAAGCCCAGGTCCATTTTTAGGCCATTTTGATTTGGACCAGTTGGGCTTAGACCAACTTGACCTTAACCATTTTGGCTTAGACCACTTAGAGCTCAGACAACTTTGATTTGAATCACTTGTGCTTAGACCACCTTGGCTTTAACCACTTAAGCTTAGACCATCTTAGACCTTAGGCTTTGACTTGAAGCACTACTTCTTTCTTCTTAGACCACTTTGAATTTGACCACCTATGCTAAGACCAATTAGGCTGACAACTTTGACTTAGACCATTTAAACTTAGACCACTTTGACTTGGACCATGTTGACTAGGACCACTTAGGTTTGGAATACGTAAGCTTAGAGCACTTAGCCCTAGACCACGTTGAGCTGGACTACTTTAATTTGGACCATGAAGGCTCAGATCACTTTGGCATAGACCATTTAGATTTAGACCACTCTGACTTGGGCCACTTAGACTACTTGGGCTTAGACCACTTAGGCTTAGACCTTTTAGGCTTAGGCTCACTTTGACTTGAACTACTTGGGTTTAAACCACTTTGACTTGGACCACGTAATCCTAGGCCACTTTGACTTGGACCATTTAGTCCTAGACTACTACCGTTTTGACCTGGACCACTTAAATCCACTTAGGCTTAGACCCCTTTGACTTGAACCACTTGGGTTAAGACCACGTTGACTTGGACCACTTAATCTTAGGCCATTTAGGCTTAAGCTTGGCTTAAGATCCACCCTCGTTGGTCTTAAACACTGTAATGGATCTTACAGAGGCCAAAGTGTGTGTGGGTAATATATTAACTCTGTGAAAGTGCTGAGGTTTATGACGTGTCTGAGATAAGGAGCACTCGGAGATCTGAATCTGTGCCCCTAATGAAGATGTAATCATTCATAATGAAGCTTATTCAGAAATCAGGCTCAGAGAGCTTGCGTATGCAGTCTGTGAGCTGGACATTACGGTCCTGGGCACAGATTAAACCTAGTCTCAAAATTCCCGTACATCAGCAGAACAACAGCAGCAAACCACATGGAGAAATCTACAGTTCCCGGCCGGGGACGGGATGCCGGCACTTCCTGTACCCCTTTCCAAGGAACTGAGCGGTCATCGGGCATGAGTGATGTTTATCTTTGGGCTTCCTATTCGCCAGCTTCTTAAATGAATATTTCGTTCCACCTTAAAAGCTACAACTTGTACAGATGCCAGGCTATAGCTGGGGCACCATTTAAGGTGGAATGGAAAAATTGTAAAGCCAGTGGGCGAATAGGAAGCACATCTGTAACAAGATCCTGGACAGCCTTAATTCAGAGCTGCTAGTTTGCTATGCACATTTCACTCCGGGACACTCTTAGACAATATGGAGCAGCTCCTCTCGACGCTGAAGAGACTGAAGAGAGGAGCAGTTCCACCTTTATTAGCATCACAATCCCAACTGCAGCCTGTAAGTGAGCCATTGTGGTGTCTTGCTGTAAACCAGGCAGTCAGAGTTTTCATGAGCTCCCCTAAAGAGGGAAATCAGCTTGTGTCATTCCAGGAGCCCAACCTCTTGGAACTCTCAGGGTGGGTCAGTGTGCCGGTCCTATGAGTGTTTGGCCAGATTTGACGTGTTGGCGTCCATAGTTGGAACCGTTCTGAGGCACTGTTTGAATACTGGCTTGTTCAAGTCCTTCATTTGTCCACACAGCATTCCCTGCAGTTTTCTGGGTGCGGCTAAAAGCCACCGTGCTCCATCACATGCCGTTGTGCTAGTATGGAATGCCGGCATGAAGAGTTATTACACTCTAATCATGTAAACTGAGTGAAATTAAGTGTTCAGCAACACTTATCGTGGTTTGTATCAGTCTGCTACCTCCTCCAATGAGCTGTGAGCTGTGAACTGAGAGATACAAGCTGAACAAGGCTCAGCTGGTGACATCAGCTGAGGTAGCAGATCATTATCTGGGTAAATTGCAAGCTGCATGTGATCTACTGTGATCAACACGGTGGTCCCAGTATGGCTTTAGTTTAATGTAGTAATGGGAAAATGCTTTGTGGCACACTGTAAAGCACTGACAAGTCTAACAGTGCTTATGGAGCATGGAGCGTTGGCATAACTGCCAACATTAGGCTGTGAAAAGGGGGGGGGGGGGATAATCAGGGTTATCTGCAGATAGCCTACCCTCAACATCCCTGTCCCCATATAACCCCACACCCCGTGAACCTTCAGTGACCTTTTAATTGGTGTTAAATTCATAGCTCTAAAATTTTACATCACAGAAACGATCAAGTGCAAACACTGTGAGAGGGAGAGGTTTGTGTTGGGCAGAGCGTGTGTACACCACAGTGACGAAAGGCCAACATAAGGCAGGATCAAACAGTCTATCGAATCAAACAGTCTGTGTGCATGTAGTCCTGTGTTGTGCAGACGTCTGCCAGTAGTGCTGGCACTAACAGGATGATCCATGGAGGGCATCACTGCTCACTGAATGTCCGAAATGTTGGGTCAGTCAGGTACAGCGCCCAATAAGGCCCAGTCCTTGCTTACGTCCCATGTGCGACTGAGTGTGAAACTTAAACCATTTGCATGTCTCACAATGTCAAACCTACACACCAAGTTTCATTCCTGTTGACTGATTCCTTCTGGGTCTATCTATCTATCTATCTATCTATCTATCCATCCGCGTATCCCTAAAGCTGGAAATCATTGAGCAGGTATAAACAGGGCAGGGCAGCTACAAAAAAAAACACTCAACACGGATGTGATTGTAGAGTTTCAACTCCCACGCACACACGCCACATAAGGACCGGTTTCTTTGTCTACATGCTTCAGATTTGGTGTGTGCTGGTATTTCTGTACTTCTGAGGACCTGATGTCCTCACACACTGTGGTTGGTAGAGGAGCCCAAGTCCATCCTGCAGTAAAACTAAAAGTGTTGTCACATGTGTTGCTTCAGTGAATTGGACAACTGAAGTCTCAGGTCTCAAATCTGCTTTTGAATCGAATGTGAAAGCAGCAAAGCAGTACAGGTGTGCACCCCGGAGAACAGAATGAAATGAAACCCAAAGAAAGAGTGAACAAATCAGGTTTAGTTCAGGTTCAGGTTTAGAAGTAGATGGTTTGTCTCACTATTGCACTTGGATTGGAGATACTCTAGTCCTCAGATCTGTGTACATTAAACTAAGGAAATGTGACTGGTTGCCAAATTTCCCCCAAACAAATAGAAACACATTTCAGTAAGTGAGGATTGTCTGCTTCAATGTAATTGAAGACGTTTGTTTGTTTGTTTGTTTGTTTGTTTGTTTGTTAATTAATTGAATTGATCAGGTTCTCAGCTATGCCTGTGGTTTAGCCTTAGTCAGGGTAGGATATGTTTAGGCTTGTGCTTCATGTGCAGAGGTATTATGTTAAAAGGTTCTCACTGTAGTGAAAACAACACACGATACCTTAATCACTAGTTTCGCTATTAAGCTACATTCAGCCGTAACTGTCCCGGTACTGTTCCCGCACACTGTGTCTAAACACAAAACACTTAAGCTCATCTACAGTAAATCAGAAACCAAACTTTTAGGCTTCGCTCCTCCCGCTGCATCCTGCTTGCTGATAAATACTTGACTTGCTGAAAAATATTTCACTGAAAGATAACTGGCATCGGTGTCTTACACAAACGCCTCGGGCTGACGGGCGGTTCTGAGGAAGTTAAGAGTTTCCTCATCTTTATAGTGAATGTACTTATTGGAGCCTAAAGGAGAAATGAGATGAGTTAGTCAGCGCCTTACAGTGAAATGAATCATGGGATTTTACTGTAGTTGCCAAAAAGAGCCAAAAATACAACATTATGAAGTTAAACGAAGTGTTCACAATACATGATACGTCGTGACATTTATCATCAGACATCTGATCAGCTGGAATAGAGGAAAAATTAAAAAAATTCGTAAAATAATAATAATGGCGATTGACCGGTACCGACGATATTCACAATATGTTCAGCAAAAACGTATTGAAGTATATGACAATATATGTTTATATATAATGTATTTATTTCAAGCTTTGGATTACGTAAACATTTGAGAGAGTACAAAACTGACAGGCTAATAATAAACTGAGCTTCTCTAGTTTTAATAATACACCGTTTTGCTTGGCTGATACAGTGTATATGAATAGTATTAGACATGCACATGTATTGGGGCCTATAAATAACAGTCAGGGTACTTAAGGTACCATCAAGCTAAGAAAGATTACTTTTAGCCGAGGTTGAATACAGTTGCGAGGCAGCTACGTAAGGTAGCATCAAGCTAAAACAGGTTACTTTTAGCTGAGTTTGCCATGGTACTTAAGGTAGTATCAAGCTAATAGAGATTACTTTTAATGAAGTTTCACTATAGTCACAAATTGGGGTACTTAAGGTAGCACCAAGCTAATAGAGAGTATGTTTCGCTAAGTTTGCTGTGATACTTAACATACTTTAGAGGAGTTAAAATATGTCAGGAGCCGGGTACTTGACATTGCATCAAGTTAACAGAAATTACTTTTAGCGGAGTTACGGTCACGAGTTGGGATAGTTAATATCATTACAGCCTCAAATGTTTAGGGGTTAAATAGGGCTGTTCATTTATGGCCACTGCCAACCGCCGGACCAAGACACCACAGGCTGCGAAATAATGGGCAAACAGTCAGCCTGTATTTCTTTTTGCTTGATCAAGTTATAAGACATCATTTTGTATAAGGGAGCTGAAAACCAGTGAACAAAAGTATAAAGCCAGTGAATCTGGTTGAGTACATTCGTGGATCTTGCAGAGGAAAATATATCTTTAAGGTGTAAACTAACGCCCAAGTGACATCTAAACACAAAGAGACTAAACTCATTTAACATAAACTCATTTAACATTACACAAAAGAAAATGCCCCCCCCCTTTATCCCCTTACATACAAGAGAGAGCAGGTCCTGCTAAAGTTGTTTTGTCTGCATCCTCGGTCATCTCTGCCCCTTAAAAAGCTGGAGCTTTTGCACTCAGTCACATTCCTCCAGGTCCTGATCCTATGAAAAAGGGATGAACAAGAAAAAGAGACCACAGGACAAAAACACCACATACCCCCAATATCATAACAAGGCGATCAAGGGGTACTTACGCTAAAGTCCAGCTCTAACAGAGGTTACTTTTAGTGAGGCTTGACCAGGCTGCGATACTAAAGCAATACTAAAGCTAGCATCAAGCTAACGTCGGTTACTTTTAGTAGATCATAAATACGCTTATGAGTCAAGGCTTTCGCACCAAGACAGCTGAGGTTGACAAACGCATTCATACCACTGTAGGTCAGCGCTCTGCTTCCGTTTACAGGAATATTACAAGCAAAGACACAAACCCACGTGAAACAACACGAATCTAGCCAGCCTTGTCTCTGCAGCTTTGTGACAAGTCCTTGTACAGTCCTTGTACACACGCGTTTCAACAAAGTTTGTTAGTTAGTAAGCGAAAATGCCTCTTACACACCGAAACACTTCAGCTGTAATTCGAGGCGGTTTGCACTTTAATTCTGCAGTTACTGTTCATGCACATTTAGTTTTTACTGTTTATGCAAATACTGTGTCTGCTTTTTATCACTACACTACAAAAGTAGCCAGATAGCGTTTCATTAAACTGTACAACCTTGTATTGGTATTTTTACCCAGTTGAAGTGAATTGAATGGTTGCGTAGTGTTTTCGTCCAAAGAGTTAATCCATCTGCCACGTGATGTCTGCTGTTGCTCATTTTCTAAGCAATTATGTGAACATCGCCTTCACAATCCAGCCCTGTCCTTGACTGGTATTTTTTCTACCAGTCAGTTGTGGTGAAAGGCGATGTGTAAATGTCCAGTACTATTAAAATATGACATATAAACCACATGGGAATGTTTTGTTTATTATAAATATTATAAATTATATATGTTTATTATAGGCTGCCATTGTCGCACTGTAATGATGTCATGTGGAATGCAGTGGAGTCAGTCCTATGGAAAATGCGACAGTCTAAAAAGTTGACCTCTTCAGTAAAGTCATGTTCTAGCTAAGGCTGGAAAGCCTGTAGGATACCTGAGAATTCAACAAGGTATTTAGCTCACTGTTCATTTGTTCAGTGGACAAGAGAGAGAGAGAAAGCAACCATTCAATGCTGTAACAAAGATGGCCGCCCACTTGAAATAGGATTTCGCCTGTTTGGATATTTAATAAAGTACTTTGCTTGGTTTGTACAGCATATCTGAGTGGTATTGGACATGTACACCATATTGGGCCGATACGTCTTAACAGTCTACGCTCCCTGATCAAAAACACCTGTTGTCAAAGTTTAAGACTACCAAGCTTATCTCACCTTAGTGAGCTCCTTATAAAGTGATGGTTCTAAAGGTCGTAAATGACGCATCAACGCACCTTTATAGCACACGTTCCAGTTCACCTAACTGGCTAGACTGCTGTTGGCTTCATCTATAAAGTGTTGGCAGATGGAGGAGAAACTATCTTGAGTATCTTGAGTATTGTTGAGTCTTATTGGTATCAACCCTTTAAGTATTGGCGCAATAGCCAGTGGTTTTGGTGCATCCCTACAAAGTAATATTTGGTGAATGGTGGTCCTGTGGTGGTCTCTTTCTATTGATAGGCAGATGATAAATTGTGCAACAACAGATAAGCTACACACTGCTACACGGTGATCCAGATTCTACAGTTAGTAATCTAGTAAACTTGAAATGTTAAGCTCATTGAACTTGGTTTGTTTAGTTTTGCGGTTGTTAACTTACTGTTTGAAGTTCAGTGAACTCAGTATTTCAGGTTAGCTTGGCTACGTCATTTTGAAGAGTACGTTTAAAAGTTGTATATTTTTCACAGCACAGTCTGTAACCTAGCAAACCGTGACGGGTGCAGACAGCGCAGTAATTTTGCTTACTAGTTTTTCTGTTCACGGATCACCAAATGGCAGTAAATGACAGAGCAGTTTTATCAGGGCTTCAGCACTTGGATAGAGAAAGAGAAGAGAAACTGGTTTAAATGCCATTCATGCTTACCTGTAAACACCCTCCCATTTCTTCTCACTCGCTCTCTCTCTCTCTCTGGTCTGTACACTTGTACAAATCCATATGTACACAGTCTCTTCCTACTATCGATAGTGACAGCGTGTGGCTCATGAAGGAAGTCACTTGACGTGAGCTGGGGCGGATGGAATCTTCCAGCAAGACAATGCAATATGTCTGACATTGGTTGAAAGAGCATGACCAAGACTTCCAAGTACTTCCCTGGCTGCCCCCAATTCCCAGACTTGAACCCAACTGATCACCTGTGGGACCACTCGTTGTGGATCCTCCCCATAGTTTACAGGCGGAGTTGCTAAGCTAACATTGGGTTTGCACTGCCACCAAACTCATCCATTACTTGCCAGAATCTTAATATTTGCGCTTATAAAGTCTATTAACTCCACATAAGTAAAACAATATAGCAAAACAGCACAGACAGACCTTATTTAAACATGTCTGACTTTAAAACTGACTGAACTTTATAGTAATATACATTAAACTGTTTATCATTTTTGGGTGGGCCAGAAATCATGACTCGATGACTCACTGGTGCCGTACTTAGCATGACTGAGCATTAGTGTCAGTGGATCTTGGCACGTTACTACACCTGTTACTACAGTGGCTGAGAAGTGCAAAACAAATTAACATTTCAGAGAACAAAATTACAAAAATAAAAACAAATTTACAAGACGTGAAACACTTTTACCAGTACCGAAACACTTTTACAAACTAACAGGAATTGAAGGAATTTCTTACAGGAAGTGTTTGTTGCAGGCCCTTGTCAATCAAACTGTTTCGCGGTGGTAGAGTGAGTGGAGTTTGGGATGGTGACAATGCTAAAGGATGTTTTGTCCTTTTTGTGGCACGTGTTTTATCCAGCTGGCATGCTTTTGTTTTTCCTGTGGAAGGTCTTTAGAGTTCTTAAAAGAGCAGACGGAAGAAAGGCGAACAGGCGACGTCTAAACCACTTGGG
>JAVGWN010000156.1:0-16697 GCA_034552555.1 Semaprochilodus insignis | reverse complement strand
CTGGCCACTTTATTAGAAACCCCTACCTTGTGCTTCCACTACCTGGCCACTTTATTAGAAACACCCACCTTGTGCTTCCACTAACTGGTCACTTTATTAAAAACACCTACCTTGTGCTTCCACTAACTGGCCACTTTATTAGAAACCCCTACCTTGTGCTTCCACTACCTGGCCACTTTATTAGAAACACCTACCTTGTGCTTCCACTAACTGGTCACTTTATTAGAAACCCCTACCTTGTGCTTCCATTACCTGGCCACTTTATTAGAAACACCCACCTTGTGCTGTCACTAACTGGCCACTTTATTAGAAACACCCACCTTGTGCTTCCACTAACTGGCCACTTTATTAGAAACACCCACCTTGTGCTTCCTCTAACTGGCCACTTTATTAGAAACACCCACCTTGTGCTTCAACTAACTGGCCACTTTATTAGGATTATTTTTAAGGGGGTTTCTGATAAAGTGGCCAGGGAGAGTAAATTTTCCCACTTTTGGGGTCATAGGTCATGTCTGTTTTTGCTCCTACTGAAGTCTTTTTGCCTGTTTTGTGTGTGTGAGGGGACACGGCGGAGCTGAAACGGCGCGTCCACTTTGCGGCTCTCGTCGTCTGGTCAATACATTATAATAATAACATGTTACACAAAAGCAGCACTCGCTCTCTGCAGCTGCTGCATCACCGCCTCGCAGCTCCGGCCTGACTCACCACCATTACGGGCTTTAGGAAGAGGCGCTGTGTGGTTTACGTGTGTTTAATTGGGTCTTAAGCAGCAAAAAGAATCCATTAGTGAGAAAACCGCTCGCAAAGTCTCAAAGCGTCTGGATCAAAGGCACACAAACAGCTTCGGAGCGGCGTTAATCAAGCAGGCACGGACACGGACGCTCCCACCAACTATGGGACTGATTCAGGCAGTGAGCAGAAGCTGAACAGTCACAAGGTGTGTCTTCAGTCGTAATGTGGGCAGACAAAAAGCCGGAAATGTATCTTCCCCAAACATCCCTGAAGCCTTTATGGGCAAGATATTTATTTTTCCGGATCAGAAAACAAGCAGGAAACATGGATCTAACAGACAATTCCAAAAAGCCTCATCCATCATCATCTAATTCCGCCAGAGTTGCATTTAATTTCAAAGCGAGAGTTGAACCACTCCGTAAAGTCTTTCCCAGCACATCCCAAAGACTTTCACTGGAGTTAAGGTCATGCGGGAAGATGGATCCTCATGTTCCCGGGAACAGTTCTTTCCCAATCTGAGCACTGTAATCCTGGATGGATTCATAACCTGGTCATTCAGTACATTCAGGTGGGCACTTTATTACCACGTAGCGTTGCAGAGTCTTGACTTGACCAACTGAAGGACCCCCAGATCATAACACTGGAGCACAGTGGGCACTAGTGGGCCTGTACTGCACTGGCTGAGGTTCTCACTGGATCCGAAAAACTCCTCACTTATCATTCTAGCTCTTTCCTTGCGGTGAGAGAGAGAGAGAGAGAGAGAGAGAGATGGAGAGAGGAGATGTCTGCAGTTGAGTTACAATTCTTACACCAATGAAGGAACACACTATTTGGTGCCAGGGGGCTGTAATGTTAGCTAACTAGCTAACCTAGCTCACGTTAGCACCTACTGACAAAGCCAAACTGGCCCTTTGTGGAGACCCTCGATCTAGTCTGTGGGTTTTATAGGATGTGCACGTGCCAGGTTATTTCTCATCTGTCATCTATAAAACAGTGATCATCAGACTCGCTGCAGTGACCGGATCACCTGTCAGGTACCTGGAGTCTTTACTGAACCTGGAAAACCTGCTTTTAGCTCCAATGAGCTGGAATTCACAACAGGAGTCTCTAAAACTCGTCTCGCTGCCGTCATTCAGTCACTTCACACTTTTAATCTCTAACAAACCTTCTTCTTTTATTGCATTTTATTATTAATGTTTTTCCCAGTTAGTGAATATTATTGGGCTAATATCATTTAATTTATTATTTTTTATGATCCTTTTATTTATGGTTTCAAACTTTAGTTTGCCTTATTTGTTCTTTAAAACCATGTCATGCAGTTTTGTTGATTTTAGTTTTAATCTGATTAAATTCCAATGTAATTTCTTTTTTAAACCTTCATGCTGTAGATGCTCAGCTGCACTGAAAATTTAGGAAACATCCTCAATGATTGCAGCTACCAGTAAAAGGTAAAAGTCCTTAAAGGTAAAAGTCCTTAAAAGTAAAAGTTAAAGGTCCTTAAAGTCAAAAGTTAAAAGTCACCAAAGGTAAAAGTTAAAAGTCCTTACAGGTAAAAGTCAGATGTACTTACAGGTAAAAGTCCTTAAAGATAGAAGTGCTTAAAGGTAAAAGTCCTTAAAAGTAAAAGTTAAAGGTCCTTAAAGTTAAAAGTTTAGTCACTAAAGGTAAAAGTGCTTAAAATTAAAAGTTAAAAGTCCTTACAGGTAAAAGTCAGATGTACTTACAGGTAAAAGTCCTTAAAGATAGAAGTGCTTAAAGGTAAAAGTCCTTAAAAGTAAAAGTTAAAGGTCCTTAAAGTTAAAAGTTAAGTCACTAAAGGTAAAAGAGCTTAAAGTTAAAAGTTAAAAGTCCTTGAAGCCTGAAAGGTCTCAAGCAACAACTTCAGGAGTATTCTAATGGGACTTATACCTGACCCACAATAGGGAGAACCGCACCTCTGTTATTCCCGCTCCAGGCTACAGCTCTATGTAGTTTTGAAGGAGTGTGTACGAGACCTCTCGCCAGAACTGCATAACGCTTTACGGCACCACGTCACACACCAACACCTACAGTATCTCACAAAAGTAAGTGCACCCCTCAAATGTTTTTGTAAATATTGTATTATATCTGTTTATGGGACACTGAAGATATGACACCGTGATACAATGTACAGTCGTCAGTGTACAGCGTGTATAACAGTGTAAATTTGCTGTGTCCTCAAAATAACTCAACACAGCCGTTAATGTCTAAACCGCTGACAGTGAAAGTGAGCGCACCCCTAAGTGAAAATGGACAGATTGGGCCCGAAGTGTCAGTATTTTGTGGCCACCATTATTTTCCAGAACTGCCTTAACTCTCTCAGGCATGGAGTTCACTAGAGCTTCACAGGCTGCCGCTGGAATCCTCCTCCACTCCTCCAAGATGACATCACGGAGCTGGTGGATGTTAGAGACCTTGCGCTCCTCCACCTTCCGTTTGAGGATGCCCCACAGATGCTCAGTAGGGTTTAGGTCTGGAGACATGCTTGGCCAGTCCAGCACCTTTCTTTAGCAAGGCAGTGGTGGTCTTGGAGGTGTGTTTGGTGGTCTTGGAGGTGTGTTTGGTGGTCTTGTAGGTGTGTTTGGGGTGGTCATCATGTTGGAATGTTGCCCTGCGGCCCAGTTTCCGAAGGGAGCGGATCATGCTCTGCTTCAGTATGTCCCAGTAAATGCTGGCATTCATGGTTCCCTCAATGAACTGTAGCTCCCCACAGTCGGCAGCACTCATGCAGCCCCACACCATGACACTCCCACCACCAAACCTGACTGCAGGCAGGACACACTTGTCTTTCACTCCTCACCTGGTTGCCGCCACACACGCTTGACACCATCTGAACCAAATAAGTTTATCTTGGTCTCATCAGACCACAGGACACGGTTCCAGTAGCCCATGTCCATAGTCCGCTTGTCTTCAGCAAACTGTGTGCGGGATATCTTTAGAAGAGGCTTCCTTCTGGGACGACAGCCCTGCAGACCAATCTGATACAGTGTGCGGCGTATGGTCTGAGCACTGACAGGCGGAACCCGCACCCCTTTAACCTCTGCAGTGATGCTGGCAGCACTCCTACGTCTATTTTCAAAACACCACCTCTGGATATGACGCTGAGCACGTGCACTGAGCTTCTTTGGTGGACCATGGCGAGGCCTGTTCTGAGTGGAACCGGTCCTGTTAAACCGCTGTATGGTCTGGGCCACCGTGCTGCAGCTCAGTTTCAGGGTGTGGGTTCTTCTTATAGCCTAGAACATCTTTATGTAGAGCAGCACTTCTGTTTTTCAGATCCTCAGAGAGTTCTGTACCATGAGATGCCATGGTGAACTTCCGGTGACCAGTGTGAGAGAGTGTGAGAGCGAGGACACCACATTTAACACACCTGCTCCCCATTCACACCTGAGACCTCGTGACATTAACGAATCACATGACACCGGGGAGGGAAAACGGCTAATTGGGCATAAATTGGCCATTTTCACTTAGGGGTGTACTCGCTTTCACTACCAGCGGTTTAGGCAGTAATGGCTGTGTGTTGTTATTTTGAGGGCACAGTAAATTTACACTGTTATACACGCTGTACACTGACGACTGTACATTGTATCACAGTGTCACATCTTCAGTGTCCCATAAACAGATATAATACAATATCTCCAAAACTGTGAGGGGTGCACTAACTTTTGTGAGATACTGTATGGATCTTCAGCAGCTATAAGAAGAAGCTAGCTTGGTTTTGGACATCACGGCAGAGGCTGTGAAGAGACAGAGGAAGACGTTGTCAGAGGAAGAGAGAAAGAGAGAGCGACTGAGCGAGAGACCGGACAGAGTGAATCTGGGACCGGCTTTTACCGGTTGGCGAGAGCTAAAAGAGATAAAGGATGTGAGTCAGTCTCACGGCTAACGGAAAAACACCCACAGCAGGGTGTTCATCCCTGATAATGTTATTTATGGAAGGCTGTAGGCTGGAACTTTATCCGTATCCCTGTCTCACAGAGTTTTGTAGTGTTCCCAGATACCAAAAGCTCCTCAGTCCCGTTTCAGGCTGCATGCGCAGAAATAAATTCATCACATGACAAAAACTTCAGTCAGAGTTTACCCATCTTACCGCAAATATGTCCTGGAAGTTTGGATCTCCTGTAATAAAGTCCTGGAATGTTACTCCGCCTTGTAAGTCCACGTGGTTCTTTCTCCTCTGATGGTGCCGTTGCTGGAGTGGTGCTGGCAGAATCTGACTCCCCTCTTCAGGCACACACGTCATGCAGGCATATGGACACCACAGATTACACTCAGTTATTTACTTATCCAGAGCCACTTACAACCATGCTCAGTGTTCCGTCGGATTAGGTTTCCTAGCTAGTACAGGAAGGTTCGAGTCGGAAACTGGGGCCAGTGCTGGAAACTGGAATCTAGAGTGTAATCTGTAGTGTCCATATACCTGTGTGACGCTTGTGCACATATGAAGGGGAGCCGGATTCTGGACCTTCAGCTCATTAATAAATGCAGGTGTCCATCTGAACACGAGGGGCTCAAAGCACGATCTGTATGTCCGACAGCGATATCAGAGTGATTACACTCCGCAGCTGTAGGGGGAGCTCAAGAGCACAACATACTATTTCTCCCATGCAGCTGCTTTAATATGTTATGTGTTTACCTTTAAGGCTTTATTAAACTGTTTAACATGCCTTTCTTGGGGAATTCCACCTTAAATTTAACTTGAACAAACCAGACGGACACTGGACTGTGGGTACCGAAGTGTTTCTTTAATAGAGTCATACAAAAATAAAAGAGTTTATGTTGAGCAGACGCTGCATGTAGGTCTTTATATTATATAATCATCTTATCAGCAGAACGTGAACCTCCGAGCGACAGATCAGTCCCGCTCCTGGAATAAATTAATACCTTGCAGTGTTTCTCCTGCTTCAAACAAACTTAACTCAGCTCATTAATGCAGGTAACACACATACACATACACACTCACCGAGCACGTCATCAGGTCCACCTCCTCCCACCTCCACCCACTTTATCAGCTCCACTGACCATATAGGAGCAGTTACATACCGTAGTCCATCTGTATCTCTGTATCCTTTATTTACTCTTTATTACTCTAATTACCTCACAGGACCCCCACAGGACCCCCACAGGACCCCCACAGGACCACCACAGAGCAGGTATGATGTGGGTGGTGGATCATTCTCAGCACTGCAGTGACACTGACGTGGTGGTGGTGTGTTAGTGTGTGTGGTGCTGGTGTGAGTGGATCAGACACAGCAGTGCTGCTGGACACCTCAGAGTCACTCCTGGACTGAGAATCGTCCACCAACCAAAACAATCCAGCACAACAGCGTCCTGGGGGCAGTGTCTTGTGGGCAGCGTCCTATGGGCATAGTTCTGTGTGCAGCGTCCTGTGGAAGGCGTTCTGTAGGCAGCGTCCTATGGGCAACAACCTGGGGGCAGCAACCTATGAGAGGCGTCCTGTGGGCAGCGTCCTGTAGGCAGTGTCCTGTGGGCAGTGTCCTGTGGGCGGCGTCCTGTGGGCAGCGTCCTGTGACCACTGGTGAAGGACTAGAGGATGACCAACACTGCACTGTGCAGCAGCAGATGAGCTATCGTCTCTGACTGTACATCTACAAGGTGGACCAGCAAGGTAGGAGTGTCTAATAGAGTGGACAGTGAGTGGACACTGCTGTGTCGCTGTGGTGGTCCTGTGGGGGTCCTGACCATTGAAGAACAGGGTAATACAGTAAACAGAGAAACAGATGGACTACAGTCTGGGAGTGCTCCTATATGGTCAGTGGAGCTGGTAATGGGAGATCAGGTCCTAGTAGAGTCTGGTGAGTGTATGTAGTTGATTTCTACACATGAACCTGATTTTGGTCTCAGTGTTCAGATCAGTAATACACTATTAACGTCACTATAATCTGGGTTTTTTATTTACAAAGACATTAAAAACGCATATAAAAGTTGCATACAAAAGAACCAAATCCAAGAAAACAAAATAATTCCTTCATATGTTCGTAAAGAGAAGTGCTTCTTCTGGTAAACATTGATACAGGTACTCGTGATTGGATGCAGATTGCACAGGAAAATAATAATAATTAAAAATAATGATAATAATAAAAAATGCCCTTCAGTTCCACAGACGCTGGTGTTGGGTCGAGCTCATCCTGACAGCTTCAGCACTGCTGTTAAGAAGACATTGTATTTGTGCTGCTTCCACTTCATCTGTTTAGCTATTCTTCATTAGGTCTGTGATCTACATGCAGCTCAGCGAAATCCTGCATAACGCTGAGCATCACTGAACTACTGATCATCGGTGTCAGTGTCAATTAGGGCTACATGAACCTGCTAATACACATTACATCATAAACACCACCTTCATTTCCACCCACAGCGGATTCCCCGCCTGTATGACTGCTAGAGCCTGAGCGATCTGCTGGACAGCCAATAATAAGCTGCTACTGGTATGCAGTAAGAATGACTGAAGGTTCATTATCTGCCAAGAGGTCACACTCTTAAACAGCCGTGCAATCCCAATAACTCCTGGCTGGACATGGCAAATATATCCGATCCCAAACTTCAGCCAGGAATGAACAGAAACAATCCAAATCCAAAGGAGCACCGGACATTGTGCCGAATGTGTTTTAAAGCTCCTTCCACCAAAAAAGTAGTCCCCTTTGATGCTACAGGCAGAGCCGTAAACCTGGGTGAGTATCAGGCTGAGCTCGGCTGATTCAGATGGGAGTTAAACTCATTGAGTAGGTGTATAACGGACCATCCTGCACACCAAGCACCATTTATCAGACATTGCTTTATTCGCCATACAGCCGAAACTCACTGACCACCTGACCAAACATGCTGACGGAGCTGTGTTCCAGCAAACAGAACCTTCCACAAATAGGATCAGAATCTCCAAAAGCAGCCCAAACATACAGCTGTATGCAGAAGAACTCGGAGTTTCAGCTCCTGAATGAAGCGATGAAGCTCCGCACGTGTCCTTCACTTTTCAGAATGGACAGTAGTCCGTCTGCTGGGAGTGAAGGATCAGCTCTTAAAGATGTTCAGTCTGTCTGATTCCTGCTTCGTTTAGTGGTGCTGCATCTCCAACATCCAGCTGTAACGTTTCAGCTCCTGCATGAGGTGGAGGAACTCCATGTTCTCCCCTCGCTTTCCCACAGAGGAGATCATCCAGCTCACTGTCACAGCTGTCCAAATGACCTTTCTCAATATAAGCTCACCAGACAACACATATAACAGCGCGTTTCTGGATGTAGCCACATCAGTGTTCAGACACTCTTACATCAAAGAATTGGTCAGTTGGTCCAGATTTGGTGGATGCCTTCCCTGGCACAATTCCGAGGAGAATTCCCTGTAGACTGGGATTTTAGCCACTGCTGGTAGACCCGTATGACCGTACGCTTCCACACACCTGCAGATTCAGCTACTTCCTTCACACTATGGTCTTTGGCACGCCCAAATGCAGTCACTCCTTTTAGCCAATCATTAACATCTGCTCTGGAGCCATTTTCCACACATGGAACGAGACATTCCCTGCACTGTACCACCTCTTCCCATCTATGGATCCCGTCACTCACACTCCGCAGGTATATATAGCCCCATCATCCTCGTGCAGCGCCATCTGCAGGAGCCTGAAGGTACTACCACCTTAAACACATTAATATCTGGCGTGAAATACATGATGGGGTTTCAGGAAAAATCACGGCACATCCGGTGTGTATGGATTTGAAGCTAGAAAAGAAACATGTCCAAATATTCAGCATTTTAGAGTGTTGTGGTCAGTGTTAACCACCTATACCATGATGAGAACACTTTCAACCAGTCAGACTGTTTGTGGAACCGTTAGAATGAAGACTGTTTGAGTTTAAAATATGCAACCTGAATCAACAATATAAAAATTTTGTCACCCACAAATATCAGTTATGGGAATTTTTGGCGATTAAAAATTGGTATTGGTCAAAAGCGCCAAATCAGTCAGGCTCTAGTTCAGGCACTGAATCCATAAAGGGGCAAAAACAACAACTTCTGAAAAACAACTTCAATTCTTGGATTGCACCAGTACTTGATTGCAGACCACGTATTCCAGATTACATGTAGTCTGTTCCTACCCAGCGCTAGACACATCCAGGCAAACACACAAAGTGGCCACAATGTTGTCCCAACACCACTATCAAGTAACGTTGTCATGTGGTATTGTTACTACCTGTTGGCAACTTCCAATAGAATTCCATGCAGATAGAACCGAACTGACGAAGGATTCTGTGGGGAAGTGATAACGTTCAGACAATGTTGGTTACAACGTAACTGTGTTTGGTATTGGTGTTGACCACAAAAGCTCCATATCAGTCAGACTCTAGTTCCGGCACAGAATCCATAAAGAGCCAAAAACAACAACGTTAGAGTCAGTTTACAATAATCCATTAGCACTTACGAAGGTGACGGCACCAGGAAATCGAACCCGAGCGAACCAGACGAGTGAAGCGTGTGATGTATGTGGAGTGGATGAAACGCTACTAATCAAATACACAGCTAATCAAAGAGTAAAGCTAGAGGATTAGCGCATCCAAGCATGCTAATCTGGCTAACAGTGAAAGAAGGCCAATTAGCATACGTGCTTTGCATAATACTAACCAGTGGCTGTTCACTTTAGCTCACTGTTAGCACCGTTAGCATTACTGGAGCCGGCTAATCCGGACTAAAATAAGGCCACTCAGTGGGACATCAAAAAAAAAAAAAAGTGACATCATTAAACTACAGATCATCTACAGATCATCTTCACAGTCTTGGAATCTCTCTCCGGAACGCTATTGCATTGGTAGTGACAGTGAGTGACTGATCAGAGCATTGATTACATGGCTTATACAGTATCCTAGCTGGTGTCAGAGGGTGCAGTGTTTATTGCTTCTCTAAATGGTGAACACACCCTCAGGTACAGCTTCTCTGATCCCACAACTCCTGTTCTACTGCTCGACCAGGCCAAGGAAGTTCTGGAGAACCCAAACTAAAGATCTAGCAGCTATTAGACAGTGCAAACTCTTCATACACCACTCACATCTCAGGATCTAACACACAGAATAAATTAACTCGCTCGTATAAACATTCCAGAACTAGAGTTAACATCACTGACGAGTGAATAATACACAGTCTCGGGTAGATTACTTAATGAGGACTTTCAGCAGATTTTCCAAGAATTCCATATAATTAAACAGTAAACAGAGTCGTTCAGAGTGGTGGTGTGTAAATGCTCATTCCCAGTGGTGGTGAAGGTAACCAGACGTCCCCCTCTAAAAGCTCCTTCACAGAAAGTTCCTACATGAGGTGGTTCTGAATACGCTGCCTGATGTCTGAGACGCTGTTTATGATAGTGTGGAGAAGATTTCAGCCTTAAACTCCATTCATGGTGGAGGGATACATGCTGCAGGGCGCTGTGAGGTCAAATAGTCCCCCAAAGAAACTTATTATTTCCAGGTTTTCCAGATTTTCATCATCAACATTCCATATACACTCAGAAGACACGTGTAGGTTCACTGGTGGTTCTAGATAGTCAATAAAATGTCTATATGTGTGTTCTAGACATGGAGAACCTTGGTTCCCATCACCACCACCACTGTAAAGGACATCTGAACCACCTCACACTCTGAACAAACCTGTTCACATCTCAAACACCCAATTATGGAGAAATCTGACGGAAGGATCAAGTACTTACTTTCATATCAATATGCTTTTGTACATCCAGAGGGCTGATGGTTCTGTCTAGTAGGAATCAGCATGAATGCAGTTTATTTGGGAATGCTCAGAATATTCAGAATTAGCAAGCATTCCCTGAACCCGACTAATGAAATACTTTAACTTCAATTGGATTGCAAAAGTATTCCGATGATAAGTACTTGATTGCAGATCACGTATTCCGGATTACATGTGTTAGTTAGTCACATACATCCCAGCAAGCACGCAAAGTTGTCACAACGTTGTCAAAAGGTTGTGCAATGTTGTCCCAACATCACTATCACGTAACAATGTCATGTGGTATTATTCCTACTTATTGGCAACTTCCAATGGAATTCCACACAGATATAAGGGAACTAATGAAGGGAGTGATAACGTGCTGACAACGCTGGCACTAGGTTGTCCCGTTGTGGGCACCAAAACACCAGGTTGTGTCTAAAGGGATGTGCTTACCGTGTTAAGCATCTCCGTCTCAGTTTCCGAGAGGCACTTGATAAGAACGGCACCGTTAAACAGAGAGATACGGGTCTATGGTTGTAGTTCTGCTGTTCAGCCGTGCTGCAGGAAGGTTCTACGGCTCTGCTACCTGCAATAGCAACACTTTGTTTTCTCAGCTCTATAAAAAACTCCCGTCTCCATTCGGACTGCTTTGATTTACATAAATTGAAGGCTTACTCTATTATTTACGCCTTCGGGGCGTGTTATACTTCTGGAAGCTATAAAAAAACACTTCTAAATTCTGAACACCTTCGAGTTTTCTGGTAATTGGGCCAAAACTGAGGAGCGCACAGCTGTTCCTCCAGTCTTCTGGAAAGCTGCCGGTTCTTTGGAGGCTTGTTGGATGTTTCTTTGTTTTTCCCCGGGTGGTGATGTGGTAGTGCGTGCTGTCCCGCACTCTGCTGAGGGTTTAGCGTCACCAGTTCCCGAGAGGTGCTCACGTTAGCTACAGCACTGGCTCCCAGTTCTGCTCCAGGAAGACGTGTACTGCGGATTTTGGTTCTTCTCCTCGTGTAATCAGAACTGCAGTCCAGCTATGGTCCTTCAGTTCAAGTCATCTGAGCTTCATTTCCTAGGAGACTCCTGAAAGCTGGTGCCTACACTGTGTGTTTCTGTAACCGTTTAGGACTTCAGCTAATTATAGTGGGAGGAAAATAACAAGGCAGGTTTAGAGCTAGCTGAACCTTCCGGAACTGCGCTAGAGGGAGATCCTGGGCCCAAACATAAGGTTCGGCTTTTCTGTTAGAAGCTGGACTCCAGTACCTGTCTCCTCCTGCCCAGTGTGGAGCTGCTGCTGTATCGGTTTTGGGTTCTCTGCAGGGATCCATGCGAGCTCTTCTCTCCACTGGAGTTCCTCTGGGCCCCAGATGTGCCGTTCCGGTGCAGAGACACCGTCCTCTGCAGGTTCCCTCCGGTCCTGCGTGGGATGCTGGAGGAGCTATGTGAACGTTTGATATCTGCCGCCCTGCCGTTGGCTAACTCGTCTCCTGGTTGTGTTCTGAAGCCATTGACCATCCCACTTGAAGCCGTGCCGTAGCTTCTGGAAGGTAGGGATAGTCGGGAGGTACTTCTTTCCCCAGGAACGCTGTCCTCTACCGGTTCAACCGCGGTAGATCCTCGTCGTGGGTCTCTCTTCAGGAAGCCACCCTTAAGGAAGGCCATGATGCCGTCCTGAGGCAGCACTTCATCCCTTCTGCTTTCCAGCTCTTCCACTAGGAGGGAGTCTCCTGTTGCTGTCCTGCTTTTTCTCAAGAGGGATCCTCCTGCACCTGGGATGCCCATGCTGGAGCTCTTCTGGTTCTGGGGGTTTGGGGTTTTTGCCTGATCCTGTTTGGACCTCCTGGAACTCCGTCGAGTCAGGGTACCATCCTCTTTCTGTCCAGTTCTCTGTCCAGTTGTGGTTTTGGACTCTGGCCGTTGCTGTCCCTCAGCCACCCGTGGGGAGCCGTGGCGACCTCTTTGACCCTCTGGGGTTTTTGGAGCTTTTTGACCTTCTGGAGCATTTTGGTCCCTTGGAGGTTCCTTCTTGGAAGAGTTCACCAGGGTAGCAATGGGATCATTGGTGCACCGAGGTCTCCTACCTGACTCCAGGTACTCCACTAGCTGGGCTGGAGCATTAGATGCCGTAGGGGCATTTGCTGCAGAAGGGGCAGTAGGGGTGCTTGAGGCAGTAGGGGCAGCAGGGGCAGCAGGGGCAGTAGAGGCAGTAGGGGCGTTTGGGGCAGTAGGGGCATTTGAGGCATCAGGGGCAGCGGCAGGTTTGCGCCGGTCTTTGGAACCGAAGGACCATCTCAGAGGAAAGCGTTTACTCGTATTCTCTTTCGGTTTGGCGGGGCTTCTCATGCTCACGCTGCGTCCCTGCAGCCCTCGGATAAACGGCCTCTTCTCGAAACCCCCTAACGAGACTGAAAGAGATAGAGAACTGGTCAGACCCTGTAAACAAAGGACATTCTGCATCTGCATATAATCACGAAAACCCGTAAACCAGCCGCTGAAACAGTCTGCAGTAACACTCTGTCTGAAACACTCTGCTAGAGCTCCTGTGTCTTAAACCCCGCCTCCTGATGAACCCAGCATGCTCTGATTGGCAAGCTCGCCCATGGTGTTCAGACTGGTCAACTATCAGAGCAGCATCCTGTTACATGCTCCGCCCCCACACCACTGTGGCTGTTCTTACAATTGCAATATTTTGCCGTATCAATTTGATCCAGAGTCCGACTCCGAAAGTCTGGTAGAACAAGCTGGTAGATCCACATTCTCAAGCTGGACCGGAGCGGACTGGTTTCAGAGAGGTCAGTTTTTACTGGTTTGGCTCTCTGTGTGTTGTGTGAGGGTGTGCCGAGCTTGCCAGAAGGAGGGCAGTAAGGACTGTGCTACAACATGACATCACCTTGTAACAGAGGAAAGGGCCGGGATTCCAACGAGGCATTTCAGGCAGCTGGGAAATGTGGGTTTTGTGGGAGAGAGTTTCTCCCTCAGGCGTGTACTTTGGGATTTAGAACTTTATTTAGAAAGTTTAGAAAGAATGTTTACATGCATACAAAGCTCCAACACACTACAGGAAACAGGAAAACCAGAAAGATCCTCTTTAAGGACATTCCCAAGGCACAGTTTTTGTGCTGACGTTACCTCCAGAGGCCGCTTGGAACTTTGTACGGGGTATAGCAGTGGTGGGTATGTAATCCAGTGCTTCAGTACTTGGCAGACCAGTTGTTGCTCCTAGACACGTCCAATTCACACTAATAGCACTCACAGTGGGCTGGGGCAGCTCTGGCAGGGCGGAAATCTTGGAAATCTGACTTGTAGTAAAGGTGATGGTGTGACGGTGACAGGTTAAACTCAGTGTGATTTCCAGCTTCCAGTTTGATTCGTCTTTCCACGATTAATTGTATACATATATCAGCAGTGGGTGTGGCTGAAACACCTGACTCAGCACCCAGGAGCAGTGTCCACATACTTTTGGCCATACAGTGTATTTGGAACCCCACTGCTATCAAAGAGCTACTACAGGCAATGCTTGTGTTGGTGACTAAAGCTACATTAAACGCTCCGTTATGTCACGCTTCCGAGTTTCCCTGACTCCACCGCTCTCCCGAACTCTTCCCAGAGTGCATCAACCGATGACATCACACTCACATGTCCCCAGTCAACCAATCACTCACGGTCTAGTTCGCCCGAGTATTGATTCCACCTGTCTCCAATCGCCCAGTCTGTTTACAAACCCCACACACACACTCAATGCGAATGACCTTCTGACCTTTGCCCGTTTCTTGACTCCGATCTCGTATTCTCCCTCTGTTATGTCCGGTCGTGTTTTGGTGCTGTGTTTAACAACCCAATTGTTCAATAAAGCTCATCTGACGTTTAGCTCTGCGCGCGTCCGTCCAAGTTCTTTGTTCCTGACACATTAGAGGAAAACTGCTCACTGTACCGACACTTAAAATAACTCCGGCTCTGCCTTCCTTCTGTCTGGAAGCAGGGAATGCCTGAGGCTTTGGGAAAGAGCAGCTTACCCTGGTCATCCTTCACAGCTTCAGGCTCGAAGACAGGTGACTCAGGTATGTCGGGGATGGAGGGGAAGGTGGTGGATGTGCGGGACACCATACTGCCTCTCTTGCTGTCTCCATTCAGGCGCACCAGCCAGTGGTCCGACATGGACGAACTGGTCGAGCCTGCGATCACAATACAGTGATGTAAATATTCAGACATTAGCATGAACTAAAGCCCGTAGACAGTGTCAGAATTAGCTGGTGAGCTGAACCCGGTCTGTCTCTGGGGGACGGCTGTAGTGTACAGGGTGTTTCCTCATTTTGTGGTTGTAAGTGCAGCTGTTGCGGTGTTGCTGTCGTGCTGGAACGTGATTAATGGTATTGCTGTCGTGTTAGTGCAGGAAAATAGTTTTATCCACTTTTTCTCAATTTTACAAGATTATTTTAATTATTTCAGACATTTTAACTTGTATATTAAGTACTTTTAACTTTAACTCTCATTAGATGTTAAAATGCTAAATATGCTAAAATGCTAATTCCTTTATTTCTGCTCAGGTGTATTTAGTCTGTATCTTAATCCTCAGCTCTATTTTACTCATTAGCGTTCAGATTCTGTATAACAGCATGTGTGTTCACTATTAGACTAACCACAACCTGTCTAATTAATGTGTTATAACTGTTTATTAATGATTCTAAGGTGTTTATGACCTAATTAATAACCATTAGTAAACTCTTTTTTAGCCTCAGACAACTGGCCAACGTTTAGAGTGTGTTTTGTGAGCCACTGGGCAACGAGTGGACTGCGGAGCACCCTTCGGTGGACCTCGGGCCAATACTGACAGGGGGCTGGGAGCTGTTTGTTATGAAAATCAGTGGAAAAAATGATTGATTTAATAATAAATAATTAAAATATTTTTTTCATTGTTATTACAAACCCTGCAACGATGGTGCACAAGCTTCATTACATTTTACACATGCCAAATGTGTAAACAAATGAGTCATTCCACCTAATTGGCCACCATTCTGCCTGATTTCTGATAAAACAAGCTCATGCTGGTCCGATCTCGTAATTTCTCCTGTTCTCTGAAGCGGGTTGTGATGGTCTGTGTCTGTGGGATTCACAGCTTCTGCTAATGAATAGGTGGAAAAGGCTGAGAGCGCCTGGCTCAGTGGGCTTCTCTGCTCAGGAGCGCCTGATTATTATTATTATTGTTATATTGTGATATGACTGTCTCTGTCTCTGTTACTGTGCAGTGTTATGCTCTCACCCCTGATGGAGCTGTTAGCGGACCACGGTGGGATGGCGTTCCTGCGCTGGTAGAACAGGATATACGCTCCTTTCGTACAGAGCTCCTCCTCCGGAACCAGATCCACACTGCTGTCATCATAACTGTACCACTGACCGTCTACTGAGTTCTTACAGTACGCTACAGACACACACACACACACACACACACACACACACACACACACACAGTTCCATAAGGATCATCAAGTCATCAGTATTCATTCCTAAATCTCCTGTTTTTAATTGAACATTACGTCACATGATGTTGCCACGGGCAACAAATCCATCTTCCTCACGTTGCAATAACACAATATGTATTTACTGCCAATGAAATGGTTCATACTGAGGGGGGAGTCTGAATAAGCCAATAAACAGTGTGTGTCTGGTCACATGATCAGATGTCGGCCATTTAATTTTTTTTTTTTTTTGCATAATTTCTTTCCATTGTTGCACAATGTTGCCTCAAGGCAACATGCCCCCAAAAGACCCAATTATTATTATTATTATTTATTTTTTTATTATTGTTGTTTTTTATGATTTTATGCAGGAAAAGTAAATCAAACATGTTAAAGCGTTGCTCTTATAATGCCGCAACAGACCATCTGCTTTACTCCCGATCTTTCTTCTCTCTTTTAGCACTGAGATTTTTAAATGTGCAAACTGAACTTCTTTGTATAATCCATGGTAAATCTGAAAAAAGGCAGCATAGGCGTTTCCTTCACTGCCTTGCACATCCCATAATACTCAGGAAACACCAGCACTGACTCAGTGGACAGCACTGCCTTCTATAGAGACACTGACCTAAGGGACAGCGCTGCCTTCTATAGAGACACTGACCTAAGGGACAGCCCTGCCTTCTATAGGGACACTGACCTAAGGGACAGCCCTGCCTTCTATAGAGACACTGACCTAAGGGACAGCGCTGCCTTCTATAGGGACACTGACCT
>JAVGWN010000155.1:0-18854 GCA_034552555.1 Semaprochilodus insignis | reverse complement strand
CTAACACTGGGAGAAAACAGTGATGGTAATCAGTGTGTAAAGGATGTCACTGATTTATTGGTCATTGATCCGCTCTGTTTGATTTGCTGTTAAACAGTGACCATGAGGTCTTAGTCCTGTCCTCTGTCTGAGCAGGTCCACCCCCGCTGTATAAATTTGCCGCCACTCTTCGAGTTCCTTATTTCACGTCTTCATTTGTAGAAAGCCTCCAAAAGCAGCATGGAGTCTGTGCTTTGGTGCTGTTTACTCTTTTTCATGACGATTGGTATTGGTCCTCTTGTGACTGGTAAGTTCTGTTTGCTTTGTCTTTGGGATCAGATCCTCATCTTTGTTGATTACCGGAAACAAAGCTTAGACTACATGTTTAAAAAAGAGGGTCCTTCAAGGGGAGTTCCACTGATTTATGCATAATTCAGTAGAGATGTGAACAAAATAATTCAGTGGTGGTGATAGGAATCAGCACTCTCAGTGTCTACACAAATTTAGCCATTTTATGAACTATGCAAAATCACCAGTGAGCCTACACAGGTCTTCTGAATTTTATATGCAGTGTTGATCATGATGAAATAATAGTAAATGTAGGTGGTAGTTATTCTGGCCCTGCGTGTACCTCTCTGCCCCGAATGCCTTTAAAATATATGTTTCAGGACAAACAGCTTGCAAAACAATCTTTCAGACCTCAGCCCGTCATTTCCAACCATTTTATGTAAAAACGGAAGGTTATGTTCTAAAGACGTCTTGGTGTCCATCAGCGCTACTGTTTTAAACAAGGTAGTAAAATTAGTTGTTTTACTATGCGTTGTTTCACAGTCAAGAGTGTTATGTGTTATGAGCTTGCAAATTTAAAATGACTCTGACACTCTTATTTACATTTATAATAAGGGAAGTACTCTCAAATGGACTTGATTATCTGGTTATCTATGTCAGGCCAAAATACTCCAACAGTCCATACATCATTATTTGTCACACAATGTAAAGGACAGCTGATGAGTTCGATTTACCGAAAACTAAAAACTCCAAAAAATGGAGTTATGATGTTTTTTATGACCGTGACAAAATATGAAGAACATGAAGAAAAGCGGAATGAGTGTTTATTATGATGCCAAAAATAGTGACATAGGTGAAGTAAAGGTTCAAAGACTTAAATTGTCCAGGAAAATTCCTTAAACACAGTAGTAGAGCTCCTATGGTCCCACTTATGTTCTTATATTTATTTGACCCCAGCTTGTTGACAAATGTCAGAGAAAACCCTTTATAGTCTAAATTTTACAGATAGCAAACTGATTATAAAACAGTGCTCATTGAACCAAAAAGATCAATGTTATGAGATCACTTCTTTCAATTTCCTCGTTTAAACAACTGTATTTTCAGTTCCTCCACTGGTCCCAGCTCTCTTTCCTCTAGGATTTGCCTCGTTTGGTTTGCTTTTTCACTGTATAGTTGAACCCCTACTTGTCGGCCTGTTTCTGTGTAGGTGCCCCTTTTGAAGATAAGTGCTCGAAGAGCAACCTGAACATCACAGGAGGCAAATTCATTCTCTCCGATGGCTATAATGAAGATAGCGTCCTGAGGTACCGCTGTGACCCGGGTTATTATCCCTATCCTGTAAAAACGCGCCAGTGTTCCAGAGGCAAGTGGGATCCTGCGCCCACCAAAAAAACACCATTGTGCAAGAGTAAGTTGGAATGAACTCTCCTACATCAGTCACTTCAAAAGCATAGCACTGTATTTTCACTCAGCAACTTTCCCCCGTTATATCTCCCATTTGTTCAGAGATCACTTGTCCTAATCCAAATGTCCTGACCAATGGAGTCGTGGAGCCCTATAAGCCACAGTACTATTTGAATGATACAACCACCTACAGGTGTCACTCTGATTACACTTTCCGGGGGTCCTCCCAGCGTGTGTGCCAGATCAACGGCAAGTGGAGCGGCAGCACGCCGATTTGTAGTCGTGACTGTAAGTAAAGAGCCTCTCTGGTGGTCTCTGTCTGATCACATGTCTTTCTCTTTCACTCCAACCACTTTGTCATATGTAATAGAGACTTTGGTCATGAACTGCTACTGTTACAGGCCTTAAGATGTCAAAAGCATCTCCACTATACAGCTAATTTTGTGGTAGCACCTCTATGGGATTATAGTAGTATGCTCAAAAAATTAATGGCAAACATTTCTTGGACATTCTAGATTAAACATAGATATTTGAAGTGTGTAACACATAGATTTGACCTTGTTTTGTAGCGAGACTGTTGGTAATAACCTCTTACAGAAAAAAAAAATAGTTTTACGTGCACTAAAACAGGATTAGATTTCACTGTCATGTCCTAGATATGTTAAATATGGGGTTGATCTCACACCCTGGCATTCAGTTTGGCCCCTGAAATCTTTAGTAATGAGAGACAACAACGATCCTGATGAATAATTGTCCTAGGGGTGTTTCAAAAATAATGATTTCTTCGCTTCTTCTTAAAACTTAGTAATGAAATGAAAGTATTACCACAATACTTTGTACAGTAAACATAATGATTACATTAAACTAAACATTACAGACATATATATTTTTTATTTTGCAGAACCAAAGTCAGTTGAGTCAGGCATGCTAGATAAGACAGAGCACAATAATGTGTTTGTGAGTTCACGTACCAAAAATTGTCATAATTGCTTTTCATATTTCAATTTCTCAGCGTCTCTTTATCACTTAAGTGATCTCTGCTCTGATTGGCAGTACTGTACAGTAGGTTTAGTAGTGTCTGCATGAACGCTCAATGTACAAACCTCAAAGTCAATTTTTTATTCCACCTGTGTCTAATAATGAAACGTCTCCAAACCACAGCTGATCACTGTCATGATCCCGGCACGCCCCCTGGTGCCAGCAGATCAGGACACATCTTCAATATTGATGACAAGGTGACCTACCGCTGTGATAATAAACTGAAACTGCTGGGCTCCAAAGTTCGTGTGTGTCTGGATGGTGGGGAATGGTCAGGACGAGAGCCAGAGTGCTACGGTAAGTCCACCACAGGAAACGAAGAGCAGTCCAAAGCAATATTCTACAGCCTGCAAGCAGTAAAAGGTTTATGAGTTGTTTTACTGATACTGGGTTTCTGATGTATTCCTGTTTTCTCATTGTAGCTGATTTCACCTATGACACCCCAGCAGAAGTAGCAGAGGCTTTTGGCAGCACTCTCAAGACTACTCTAACCACACATGAGGAAAAAGGTAGAGCAGCCCTTTACAGTGTACATTTTCAAAACAGAAGTAAATGAGAAAATGATAAACATAGGAATACAAGAAAAAGAGGTACGACTACTGTACAAGTAGATGTTATCTTCCTTTGTAATACACTAGTGTTCAAAAGTTTGGCATCGCAATCACTGTTTTAAATGAAAAAAGTAGCAGATTAATGTATGAAATGATTCTATTAAGATGCCACTATTCTACAAATAATTTATAGGTGCAGTGTGTAAAATGTAGGGGGATCTATTAGCAGAAATAGAATATAGTATACACACTGAAAAGGCAGCTTGAATTTGGTGGTGCTAATAGTCTTAATTGGTGCAGCATTGGCGCCTTAACCATGCATCTGCTTTGCAGGCCCAGACGTAACAGTGTTTGCTCAATGGTGATTTGTTTATTATAGAGTTTATTATAGGTTAACTAGTCCGCTGTGACACAACGATTGCTCTGTACCACTTGTCTGAGCCATCGTTCCCCTCTGGCATCAGTGGCGGGGGGCATCATTATTCTGCCATTGGGAGGCACCCGATGAGCAAAAAATCCTAAAACATGATACAGACTTTCACAGCTACCTTGATGACATGCAATTATACATTTTTATTCCTTCGGATATTCTAGACTTGGTAGACAGACTTAGAAGGTGGGTAACAGATATTTGTCAGTGGATGTCAACGAATTTCCACAACTAAATGAAGAAAAAACTGAAATACTGATTCTCTGTACTAAAACTCAGAGAACGGTACTTTATGACAGACAGGGTTTTTTAGTTACTAATATTAAACCTAAAGTACGAAACTTGGGCATGATCTTACAGTCTGAGTTGAGAAATACTGCTAAATGTAGAACTTTTCTGTCTGAGAGCGACGCAAAGAAACTTCATGCGTTTGTTAGAAGCAGAATTGATTACCGTAATGCTCTCCTTACTGGGGTTCCTAAGAAAACCTTCTATCCCCTGCAACTTGTGCAGAATGCAGGAGCTCAGATCCTAACAAAAACTAAAAAGAGCTCATATCCCTGCTGTTCTAAATTAACTGAACTGGCTGCCTATATCTATTAGAATAGATTTTAAAGTTCTGCTGCTGGTCTATAAAGCTCTGTAAGCACCTGCTTACATCACAGAATGTCTCTCTGTTTATGTTCCAGCTTGTGATCTTAGATCTACAGATGTTGGTCTTCTGCAAGTACCTTCTGTCAAATAAAGGAAACATAGAAAGACCTTTTCTTTTATACTGCTTCCAAACCATGGAACTCACTTCCAGCTTTTATTAGACAGTCAAGCTCAGTGCAGACTTTTAGGATTACAACTGACTGGTTTTCTCACTGATTTATAAATGCAGCTGACCCTCTCGTGTGACATCTGTGAAGTCCTGGGCCGAGTTCATTCCAAACCAGGGGTGGTCATAATATTTTGATATGACTGTGTATTTATTTAGATTTATAATTTCATTAATGCATATGTATCATCACACATCAGGTCAACAAGGGAAGAAGATCATACTGGACCAGAAAGGAAAACTCAACATCTACATTGCTCTGGATGCATCTGACAGCATAGATGAGGAGAAATTTGATGAGGCAAAATTGATCATTATGAAGCTTATTGACAAGGTATGAATAAAAGTTGGATGTAGCAGTTTCTGTGTACCCGTATTATTTAGATGTAGTCTAAATGGTTTAAGAATGTCTTGTTTACCTCCTTCTGAACAAGAATGTTCACTGTTTCACTTTTTACTTTAAATATACACTATAATTCAGTTTCACTTTCACCTTTACAGTGAATGTAACCCTGACTGTCTTTCAACTTTATCCTCTTTACAAACAGATCAGCTTCTATGAGGTCTCTCCAAATTATGAGATCATCATTTTTGCCACAGAGGCGTCAAGAATAGTTAGCATCGAAGATTACCAAAGGGAAGATGAAAGAAAACTGCATAAAATTCTTAAAATGCTGACTGATTATAAATATGAAGGTACGCTTTTCATTTCTTAATAATATTTGTTTGGGAAGAAATGCAAAGTTAATTAATTGTTTCTAATTTTAGTCCATGCATATTCTTTATTGTATGCAGTCCTCTGTTCATTCAGTTTATCAGCAGCAGTGGAGTGACAGTTGAAACTTCCTTTGGAATGCTTAATGAAAACTGTGTACCATCCCATTTTTATATGTTGGTATTTTGTAACTGGCAGATAAAGGACAAAAAACAGGGACGAATATTGCCAAAGCCTTTGAGATGATTTTGGACAGCATGAAATTTGAGGAGGTTAACAAAAAAGAAGCCTTCAATGAAATCCGTCATGTCATCATCATGTTCACTGATGGTAATGAACCTCTTTGTACATGACCATTTTTAGCATAATAGCACAGATCCAGTGATTAATTTCCGTTTCTTCTATTTCGCTATGTATGTAGGTATATACAATATGGGAGGAAACCCCGCACACAAAGTTATGGAAATCAAGGAACTTGTGTACAAAGGAGATGAAACGAACCGGAATGAACATCTTGGTGAGAAATTAAAAGCAATGAAAACATTCACCGATCAGCCGTAAAAATGTAACTACCTCCTTGTTTCAACACTCTTTGTCCATTTTATCCATCTCTATGTAGTTCTACAATTACAGACTGTAGTCCTTCTGTTTCTCTGTATACCTTTATATGTTAATCCCCTTTCACCCTGTTGGTCAGTGCTCAGTACCCCCGTAGGGCCACTGCAGAGCCGGTATTATTTGGGTGGTTGCATGTTAATGTGCACTCCGTTGGTCTGAGTGGATCAGACACAGCAGTGCGGTTGGAGTGTTTAAACACCTCAGTGTCACTGCTGGACTGAAAATAGTCCAACAACCAAAACTATCAAGCCAGCAGTGTCCTGTGGGCTGCGTCCTTTAACCAGCCTTAAAGGAGGATGACCTGCACAAACTGTACAGCAACAGATCATCTCTGGCTTTACCTTAACATGGTTGACCAATAAGGTAGGAGTGTCTAATAGAGTGGAGAGTTACACCAGCACAACACATAATAACATCCCACTCCCATGCCAGTGTCACTGCAGTGCTGGGGATGATTCACCGTTCCAGTGATGTGTGCTTTGTGATGGTCTTGTGAGGCTCCTGATCATTGAACAACAGGTTCAACAAATTACACATAGAAACAGATGGCCTGCAGTCTGGTAAGTGGAGCTGATAAAACGGATAATACTAATGAGTGCAGAAACAAGGAAGTGCTTTTAATGCTATGGCCGATTGGGGTAAATAATGTTGATGTTGATCATAAAATAATTACAAATCATAGGTTTTCATAGGGGGCTATGTTGCCTTACATTGCCCTGTACATGCATGTCTTTGCTATGAATGCATTTAAAAACTATTTTTAGTCCAAAAGGTTTTTACAAAACTGGTTTAAAACAGTGTCTCAGGCAGCATAGTCAAACACATTTCATGTAATAACTTTCATTCAGATTTTACGTCTCAGACTTCAGTTTATTTGTGAGTAATAAAATGTACTCATCTTTGTACTTCAACAATTTCCTTTGTTCTGCTGAACTTTTATTCTGCTACAGATGCTACCAGGAGACTCCATGCCCTCTTACCCACTTGGCATATTTTCCTTGTTACAGTGCTATCCACTGGAATTTATAAGTATTTGTACTGTGTATGTATGTTTATGTGGTCGTTGTTTTCCAGATATATACATGTTTGGAGTGGGGCAAGGAGACGACGTACAGAAGGAGGAAATGAATGAGTGGGTGACGAAAAGACATGGGGAGAAACATTTCTTCTTCCTCCCAGAAATGAAAGATGTTCAAAAAACCTTTGATGAGATAATTGGTATTCATACACTTCTTTCTCTGTGCTTGTACTCAGCATCAGCTTTGTGATGATCTGTTTTGTTTGTGTGTATGTGATGTGAGTGTGATCTATTATTACATTTTATCTATGATGTATTGTGTGTATGTCTACTGACTGTTTTCTCTACACACAGATGAAAGCTCTAGTGTGGGCCTGTGTGGACTCTACAGAGACTATGATGACCAAAGTGATGAAACCAGACGTCGCAAATACCCCTGGCTGATCCAGATTTCTGTGACTGTGAGGATTCCCTTAAATATTGCAGTATTCTGTTTTGTTTCTGGATTTCGATTTATAGTTTAAATATTCAAAGATGATCTGCCTTAGCTACCTATATTGTATTGAAATGTAGGCAGTTTTCTGAAAGGCCATCACTTGTAGATGTTCCTTCATAACCCAAATGCTTTGTAACTATTCAGTTAAGGCCATTTCTGTGAGTAGGATCATTTAAATCAGGGATACACAACTCAGCCCCTGGAGGGCTAATGTCAGTATAGTTTGGTGGTTTATAGAGAACGGTTAGGAATTAGACTAGTAAAAGTTATCAAAGTAAATACTGTACAAGAAACGTACTCTTCTTTCCTGCTCTTCACAGCGAGAAGATGGCAAAACATCAAACTGCTTAGGATCGCTGGTCACCCCTTCATTTATTCTAACTGCGGCCCACTGCTTCAAGTTCGATGATGTTCCTGATAGTATCAGACTCGACACACCTGCTGGACGAAGTACTGCATGTGGTTCTAATTAAAATACAGTCTGTTTCATTTCACAGTGAATAGAAAGAAAACAAAGATAATTAAACTCAGGTAACAACTAATAACTAGTAATTCTAGTATTCCCCCATTTTTTTAGGCTTCTTAAATGCCAAGGATTTCATGCTTCATCCAGATTACAAACCCAAAAGTAAAGTGTCGGAGGGAATATCTGAGAACTATCAATATGATGTAGCTCTTATTGAGCTGGACAAGGGAGTAGAAACCGATATCAGTCTCAGGTGAGTGCTCTCTGTGAAAACTACCGATCAAATCATAATTACAAAAACCTTGATCACACAAATTCATGCAAATTTTGATGAAAATCAAACAGCTCAGCCAGTCACTTTCCTTTCTGAAGATGAAAAATAGCATAACACACATCCTCAGCATTATTATAGCCTGAAAGAGATCAAAGCCTCTTACACATATTGCCAGAATCATGAAAGCTTACTGACTCATAACTCTGCTTATAACTCGATCCTAGACCCATTTGCATTCCCTGCACCAAAAAAACGAGCGGGGCTCTAAGACTGTCTGGCGGTGACGTGACATGCACACAACACAGTGAGTAAAAAGATGCAGTATCTAGAAATATGTAATATGGAATATATAAACTTAACCAACAAGTACATCCATAAAATCACATTAGACTTGAAATGCTGTCAACTTACAAATCAAAACCTTTTTGTTCTTACAGAGAAAGAGCTGCTGAATAAAGACCTCATAAATGCTTTTTTCATGTCAGCTAAAAGAAACAGAGATGATTTTCCAAAGAACGATGTTCAGATCAAACAGGGGCATAAGGTAATAGCATCGTTCTGCTGTTGGTAAATAAGATGTGATGGAACTCCTTACTTAAAAGACATTTTTAAAAAGGAGAAAATATTCATTTATAAAGAAACATCTGTCACATTCATTAGTGAGACACATTAACGTACNGTAAATAAGATGTGATGGAACTCCTTACTTAAAAGACATTGTTATAAAGGAGAAAATATTCATTTATAAAGAAACATCTGTCACATTCATTAGTGAGACACATTAACGTACAGCAGCTGTCATTACTGAAACAGCTTTTTAGCATTTTACAGAACAAAAAAAAACAATATGGAAAAAGACAGTATGGGAAATGAAATTAAAAATGCAGTGTTTCTTACATTTACTTAGGCTTTTACTTTATTGCAGACAGTATGAAGCCAAGATATTTTATTTTTTGTCTGGCCAGCTTAATTTCATTTGTTAATATACATTCATTCCTGCATTTCAGGCCTGCAACACATTCCAAAAAAGTTGGGATGGGGGCAATTTAGAACTTATGTTTTTACCTTATGAGATCAAAAAAACAACAGCAACAACAAACTAAAGAATGATGCAATTTTAAGTAGGTGATATCAGCAGGTGATTGTAATCATGATTTGGTACAAAGCACTAATCATGAAAGTGCAATGTAAGAAACACTGACTTTTTCTGATTTGGGGTTGTAAATAAATACTTATAGTAAGCTTTTGTACATTTGGCAAACAATAAACTGCCCTGTGATCTGAGAAATTGCATTCACTGACATTTTGTCAGTTGCCAGTCGACAGAAGTAGAGCCACCTGGGGAGAGCACTGTACTTTCTAGAGCGGTTTGTTATCAAAGCCACTGATTTAGCTTTGATGACAGCCACGAACAGAGCATGTAATCCTCGAACTTCTTGAAGACAATTATCACTTAACAAGCTAGCATCGCTACACCGGCTTCACCAAAACAATGTTTAACAACTCTTCTGTTACCAGTCAAATGTTCCATGCTCTGAAATACAGAGATCATGCGAAAATCATTGTGGATAAGGAATTTCTGAAATGTCTATGGAAAACATGAATGGGATTTTTAATTCTGGAACCAGAGCTAGCTGTTCAGCTTTATTCAGCCCATATATCAGTTTAACTCTGCCCCTTCACTCTAATGTTGTAGCATCAGAAGCAGCACCAGAACAAAATAGATACTAAAAAATGGTTTTAAAGATGAATGTGATTTAAAGATTACTCATTTTGGTACATAAGACTACAAAAATGGTGTTGCTGTTGCCTTCAACATATTACTAATCACACTATTACACTGCTCATTATGTACCCGTCTTTTTTCTTTTTCCTTAGATCGACGTGTGTATTGACAATGTCAAAACAGAATTAAACATCACTGATGAAAAAGCAAGGCAACTTCTTACAGGCCACTTTCTGTGCACTGGTGGAACAGAATTAAATAGTGTAGATGAAGTTTCTTGCAAAGGTAATTTAACATAAATTGATTGATGTTGCATCAATGCAATCAGGAACAGCTTTCTGGACACAGTTTTTGAATACTTTAGTGAACTAAATTATTTCTGTTTAGGATTTTAAGTCTGAATCTCTATAGAAGCTTTTAAATTAGTTTAATTACATGAGTAATCTAAAGGTAACAAAGCAGCCTTTGTTTTACTTGCATTGTGATTTTTTTCTTATTGCAGGTTTTATGTAATATAAATGCAATGTCATGTCATTCATATCAAAATATGTTCATATGTGAATGTCTGTGGCATTTTTTAGGTGATTCTGGTGGTGCTACATTTTTGCAGAAAGATTTTCGGGCATTCCAGGTGAGAGTTCCCCCCCATTGCAAATTACAAGTGGCATTTTAAAGTGAATTTGGAGGAAGTATTTGTTATATTATTTGTGTTAAGCTATTTAAATGGTTCTTGTTTGATTGGTTTACTGCAAACAGCTGAAAGTTTGTTGATTTTGCTAATAAAGCTAAATTGCATTATGGGTTTAATAATTTTAAATGCGACTGTAGATTTGATGATTATTAGTATAGACATTGATATTGATTATTAGTAACTGATCTATTTAACATTTTTTTTAAAACTGAGTTATCCGAATTTTTAAGAGGTCAAGCAATAAAAATAGACTTGTTTGAAAATGATCTGTAAACCAACTGTAAACCAATCACTGCTGCTTAACCCCTTAAAATCACAATCTTCTTACACACTAAAACTTTTTACTAACTACATGGACTACAGTGCAAACCGGCTGAGTTATCCCTATGTTCTAAAAGTGCCTAGAAAAATGTTGCCCCTGGCCATTTAAAGAGGTAATTTTTTGCTGACAAAAAATGAATCAATTCAGTCAGAGTAATCAAGTTCAATAGATTAATTGTGACATCCCTAGATTTCCTTGATCCCATCAACAAAGTTAGATAGCAGTTTGTACCCTAACATTTTACAAGCTTAATCTGAAAACTGCAGCAAGGCCATGCTCCAAAAAGAGTGAGAAGTTTGATCATGTGTTGATTTACCTTTAACAGGTTGGAATCGTCAGCTGGGGACTGAAAGATCCGTGCAATGACCAATTCACTGCTGAGGAACTTGAAAACACCAGAGACTTCCATGTGGATCTCTTTAATCCAAAAGTGCAGGCGTTCCTTAAACTTTACCTGGGTGATGGAACAAGAGGGGCTCCTCTGACATTTTTGGAAAGATAAGAGCTGAGGTCTTCTCCGATAAACATCTTTAATGTTTATTTAACAACAATGGACAGTCCAAAACAGCAGGATTATTTGAAAGGATAGAAAAACAAGAGGAAAAGTCATTTAGGGAAGCAACAATATCCATACAAGTCAGTTGGACATTCTAGGAGCAGTAGCTATCTGACTACATGTATAACAGTAGAATTATCATTTAGAAGGAACAGGATGAGATCATATTCCACCCTGGTCGAATCTGGTATAGATTTGTTAGATAACTTTTGAGCATTTTTTGGACAGTGTCACAAAATAAAGCGTTTGTAATGTTAATTAGTGTGATTTCCTGTCATCATTTGGTCCATTAATATACTACCACTGTACACGTCAGAATTTGTGGTTCGAATCTCAATCAAAGTAGTTTTTCAAGTCCCGAACTTGTACTACCAATATACAAACTCCACATCATCTGTACTACTATCTGAACTACTTTGTATGAGCCATTAATGGAACACTGACAATGGAGTTTCTACTACTAAGGATAATGTTTCTCAACCTTGCACATTTTAGTGCTTTCCTTGCTCCCAAAACACCTGATTCATCATATCGGCTCATTAACAAGCTGTTAGAGTTGCAGGAGGTGTGATAAAGCAGGGAGCCCACTAAAATGTGTAGGGGAGAGTGCCTCCAGGGCCAGGGTTCAGAAACACTCACTTGACATAGAAAAACTTACTGCAGTTGTAAACTGGAATTTGATTGCTAGCTCCAGGCTATTAGGCTAACCCCCTGAACGTTTTATCCATAGCCTTGGATAATTTTCTACAATTAAAATAAGATGTAATTCAAATATAAAAAATCATTTTGCATGATAATATCAATCACATCACATATATTCTGCTTAAAATGTTAGCTTACACAACCTCCTGCATTCCTGGAAAAGGATCTTCACAAATTAAAGCTGTGACTGCAGCGATATTAACATTGCTTTTTTAAAATATCATAAAATTAAAAATGTGCCAGACCAACTGTCTTATAGCAAACCAAAACACATGTTGGCTTATAACTAGTCTTAGGGTTTTTGCCCAAAAGTTTAGAAAAAAATCTCCAAAAGTCCTCCAGACCCATTTCGACTTTTGTAAACAATATGGCTGCCATATGCAAACTAACCCTTCTGAAAAAATACCTAATTAATAAAAATTTCTATAACTTAGGAACCCTTCTTCCAAAAAAAAAAAATAAACTTGGAAATTGATTTTAGGACTTGATTCTGAGTTCACCTATCGAATTTGGTGCATTTACATCAATGGGGGGCTCTATAAAGGCTACATAACTGTTTCTCAACAACCGTAAGTCTGACCAAGCTGAAATGTTGCAGGCTTCATCTTGAGACAGGCTATAAGTGAATCTCTAAGGATGACTTGATACATCTAAATATATTGATGCCATTAGCCAATCAGCTTTCAGTGGGCATTTGACAGGCTTAACATTAACCAATCATCATGAAACTTGAGTGGTGTGTCTATAGGCATACTTTCTAACAACTAGTGAAGTTTCATACGATTTGGCCACTTGGGGGTGCTATTCATGAAAATAAATAACAGCTTGTATTGTACAACATACATCCCCAATTCCAAAAAAGTTGGGACGCTGTGTAAAATGTAAATAAATGTAAATAAAATGGAATGCAATGATTTGTAAATCTCATAGACCCATATTTTATTTACAATCGAACAAAGAACACATATTAAATGTTGAAAGTGAGACATTTTACCATTTCATTAAAAAATCTATTAATTTAGAACTTGATGGCAGCAATGCATCTCAAAAAAAAAGGTTGGGACAGGGCCATGTAGCTTTTGTTCTTTTAACAACAGTCTGTAAATGTCTGGGAAGTGAGGAGATCAGTTGCTGGACTTTTGAGAGACAACTGTTGTCCGATTCTTGTCTGATGTAGGATTCTAGTCCATGGTTTCCAATTTCAAATTTTGATTCATCTGACAACAAAACAGTTTTCCATTTTGCCTCAGTCCATTTAAAATGAGTTTTGGCCCAGAGAAGATGGCAGTACTTCTGGGTTGTGTTGACATATGGGTTCTTCTATGCATGATACAGCTTTAACTTGCATTTGTGGATTGCACAGCGAACTGCGCTTACAAACGATGTTTTCTGGAAGTGTTCCTGAGTTCATGCAGTGATTTCCAGTACAGAGTCATTTGCAAATTCCAAATTGCTCCTGCAGCTTTTTTTTTTTATTACTGCCACTTAGTTTTCCAGCCTTTTGTTTCCCCTGTCCCAACTTTTTTGAGACGTGTTGCTGCCATCAAGGTCTAAATAAGTTAATAATGTTGATGAAATGTTGAAATGTCTCACTTTCAACATCTGATATGTATCCTTTGATCTATTGTGAATAAAATATGGGTCTAAGAGATCTGCAAATCAATGCGTTCTGTTATATTTACATTTATTTATGTTTTACACAGCACTCCGACTTTTTTTTATCAGTTAATCAACATGTTTTTGGCAGGACTGTCTCAACTATTGAATCACCACCCCCCATTACATTTAAATAAGATAATAGCACGACTGCACCTCACATGATGGTGAAACATGCCAGTAACCTCATTTATGAATGATCATGTTATAACAAAACCTTGGTCAACCTGGCTTGTTGTGTTTACTTCATTACACTTCAAAAATCAACAAAATACTTAATATGGCCAGGCATGTACATAGACATACAAAATAATATTACTGCCACTGTGTACAGTGATGGCTCCATGCAGGTCCTCTCTGCATCCAAAACTAATTGCAGTTCTGACCTCCTGCACCTCTGAAGCGTCAAAGGAGTCACATGTATATGGCTAGCTTTAGCATTCTTCTTTTTAATAGTGGAAAAGCTACACATATGGTCTCTTTTCTCACTATTCAAAAAGTGATGGTGCACAACAAACATGGCTTACCACTGTTTAACCCTTTAAGCTTGTTTACACTTGTCCATATCCTGAGGCTAATTATTTTGTATGTTATGTGTTATTATTAAGTTAGCAGTCCGGATCTGATGGGTTCAGGAAGGTTAAGCAGTTAACTATTTACAAGAAAGGAAGGAATGAAGTTGTACAGTGCAATATTTTCAATGCATTGCAAAACCCAGGCACTGATGTTCTGCGTTAGTTGGCTTTCAAAAGTTTCCTCTCATAAGAATGCAACTCATGATCCTTATCATTTAAAACACTACCCTGGAGTTAAGAAAGTCCCAGTTAACACATCTGAACAAACAGATATCTTAAAGTAGGTTCTCTATTCTCTGTTAAAATAACGTACGTCCTAACCGGTCACAATTCACAGCCTTAGTGTGCCCACCGGTGCAACACCTGGACGGACGCCTATTAGCCCTCTTTTTGGGATGAACTATATATAATGCAATATATATATATATTGCAGCTCCAACCACCTGCAAAACTCAAAGGAGTTTATAGCTAGCTTTAGCATTCGTCTTTTAAATAGGAGAAAAGCTACAGATACAGTCTCTTTTCTGACTATTTAAAATATGGTGCACAACAAAGATGACTTACCACTGTTTTAACCCTTTAAGTTTGTTCACATGTCCATTGTTTTAAAGGCATTGCAAAACCCAGACATGCAAGCTTCCTCTTTCAAAACTGCAGCTCATGATCTTTATCGTTTTTAGACATCATATCAGAAAAGACACATTTCCAGTTTATACAGCTGAGAAAACATATATCTTGAAGTAAAGTAAGTTCTCTATTATATCTAACATCTATGAAATACATAGCCAGGCTCTCTGGAAATGAATATAAACAAAGCATGATGAATATGCTTGCAAAGACCTCCGTTTACCATACCTTTAGTATTACCATGCTTTGCTATAGCAAGCTTCTCAAGAAGACGTCCATGTGTAGACCTCAACCCCAAAGAGGCATGTGCACTGGCATCCCAGGTTCTGCCAAACTGTGTGGTGTACAACTAGGTCTTGATAGAGCACAGTACAACACATTCAACCTTAGAAAAATAAGGGGTTCCCAACCTTTGGACCCCAAGAAAACCTCCACAGTTCACAAAGATTTTACCGATGTGTTCATTTTCTGACAAACCTAGTGAAGTAATTGAGCTTGTTTGGAAGCCACTGAGTGCTAGACATCAGGCTTAATATGGGAAACTTGTAAACAGAGTTCTAGATTAAGTCGACGGGTTTAAATATATATACACTCTTTGTTCCCAGGTGACAGTTAAATTGTCGGGTTTCAAAGCTTGTACAGACAAATACCATGATATAACGTCTGGAAATATATATAAAGTTAATATAGGACAGTAGTTTCCAGTGCCCACACAGTTTCTCCTTATTTATGGGCCTAAATCTGAAATGTTTGTTGGTCTGTTTAATTTGCTGTAACCTAGGGTCTTAGTCCTGTCCTCTGTCTGAGCAGGTCCACCCCTGCTGTATAAATGTGCTGCCACTCTTCGAGTTCCTTATTTCACGTCTTCATTTACAGAAAGCTTCAAAGACAGCATGGCGTCTGTGCTTTGTTGCTGTTTACTCTGTTTTGTGACGATTGGCATGTGTCCTCTCGTGTCTGGTAAGTTCTGTTGGTTTTGTCTTTGCAATCAGATTCTCACTATTAGGCTACACACTTAAAAGGTTCTTGAAGTATCATTCCACCGATTTTTCCAAAAACAACATAATTCATAATTCACTGGTTGAGATGCAAACAAAATCATTCAGACTGGTTTGACTGGAAAATTGTCATTTGTCAAGAAACTTAACTGGACTAGACTAGACTTTCTAGAGGTGGTAAAAGGGACCGGGACTGAAATACACAAATACAACCATTTTATATAGTAGCCAAAAAATAATTTGGTTTCTTTGGGAATTATATTGCCTTATAACTCGTTGCATGTTCAGTGTTGGAACATCTTAGAATTTTCTACATTTTTGCATAAACATGACACAAAACATTGTTTTTACACATTTGACTTCCTAAAGGTAGATAAAGATAACCCCAAATAAACAAATGAGACAAAATGTTATACCTCTTTATTTATTTAGTTATTGAAAAATGTAATGATCCAGTGCTACATAAAAGTATGAAAACCTTTGCTTTCAGTTTCTGGTGTGACCTGCATGTGCAGCAATAACTAAACATTCCTGCTATCTGTGTATCAGTCCTGCACATCTGCTTGGAGGCGTTTTAGCCTCCGCACAGAATAGCTTCAACTCTGAGATGTTGATGGGTTTTCTCACATGAACTGCTTGCAACATTTCCCTCCACGTTTCTATTGGACTAGGACTTTAACTCATCCATTCCAATTTGAGTTGATTTGGGTTGTGCGCCTTTTAGAAATGCTAGATGTCTGATTTTATATGCCTGTGGCAATGGGACCGAATAAAAACACCTGAATTCAATAATTAAGAGGTGTATCTCAATACTTTAATGTAGTGTAGCTGCTCCTTCTTCCTGGGTTTGAACATGGTATTGTTAGTAAAAGGACTATAATACTTACTTGCTGCTATTCTAACTACGTGGGATGAAATGAGAGCTAAGTCACCTGACACAAACTGTAATTTGACCAGGGAATAGTCTGTGAGCTTAATAATATTAAGTAAAAGATGTTGTTATGTAGATCTATCTATCTATCTGTCTATCTATCTATCTATCTATCTATCTATCTATATATATATATATATATATATATATATATATATATATATATGTAGTATAATATGATCCTGCTGGTCGTCCTGTTTCTGTGTAGGTGCCCCATCTGAACTCAAGTGCTCGGACAGCAACCTGAAGATCACAGGAGGCAGCTTCACTCTCTCCAATGGCTATAATGAAGATAGCATCCTGAGGTACCGCTGTAACCCGGGTTATTATCCCTATCCTGTAAAAAAGCGTCAGTGTTCCGGAGGCAAGTGGGATCCTGCGCCCACCAAAAGAGGATCAGAGTGCAGAAGTAAGCCTTAATGAACTATCCTGAATGAATCCACCCCAACTTAGAAAAGCATAGCGCTGTATTATTGTCATTCATCAACTTTCCCCCGTTATATCTCCCATTTGTTCAGAGATCACGTGTCCCAATCCAAATGTTCTGACCAATGGAGTCGTGCATCCCTTTAAACGCCTGTACTATGTGAATGATACGACCACCTACAGGTGTCACTCTGGTTACACATTCCGAGGGTCCTCCCAGCGTGTGTGTCAGCTCAACGGCAAGTGGAGCGGCAGCACGCCGATTTGTAGTCGTGACTGTAAGTAAAGAGCCTCTCTGGTGGTCTCTGTCTGATCACATGTCTTTCTCTTTCACTCCAACCACTTTGTCATATGTAATAGAGACTTTGGTCATGAACTGCTACTGTTACAGGCCTTTAGATGTCAAAAGCACATCTTCAGTAATGCTAGTTTTGTGTAGCACCTCTAGGGGATTCTACTAGTACAGTTAACAAGTTAATTGTGAACACTGTGAACATATAAAGCTTGTGAAAGGTGTTCTGTTTTATTTAGACCATGCAACATGTATTGACACATATTGGACCTTGTAGCAGTTTTGCAGTGACAGTTTCTGTAAATCCACTGGTGACTTTTTCTTCTCACAAAATCAGCCCCCACTGTTTGTGACCAAACCTTTATACAGTTTAAGTACAATCCCAATCACAAAACTGGGACTGGTAAAATCAAATATGAAAGGTACCATCATTTGGAGTCCTCTGTAGATCCCCTACTGGTCAGAGCTTAAATTGCTTTGTTGTGTAAAAACTAATAACAACAATATTTTTCATGTACTTTACTTTCTTCCGTTGAGGTCCAGTTATGATGTCTGCATGGGTTTAGGTATCAAGAACTGTCAAAACTAAACATAATTAATTTCAATTTTCCAGCCTCCCGTTAGCTGCTAGAATTATATTAATCTCTGTTCTGATTGGCTGGACTGTACAGGGAATTAAATAGCAGTCCGGGATGAAACCCTGCTTATCACTTCATTGTACATGGGTGGGGCTAAACTGCTGTAGGCTGAATAAGCGGTTTACAACAAACCAAGAACAATGTCTTCAACACTGTCTGCATTTGCAGCTTAGTTCCCTTATACGGACTGTATGGACTGGAGGGTGAACAGTACGTTTTGACATTGTAACAGTGTTTAAACACACCAAACGCTTTTATTTCAGAAGCATGGAGTCAAATAATCAAAGTCAAATATTTTTCCACCTGTGTCTAATAATGAAACATCTCCAACCCACAGCTGATCACTGCCCTGATCCCGGCATGCCCCCTGGTACCAGCAGAACAGGACACATCTTCAATATTGGTGACAAGGTGACCTACAGCTGTGACAACAAGCTGAAACTGCTGGGCTCTAAGGAGCGTGTGTGTCAGGATAGTGGCCAGTGGTCAGGGCAAGAGCCAGAGTGCTACGGTAAGTCCTTCATGATGGTCTGCCTCAGGAAACGAAGAGCAGTCCAAAGTAATATTCTACAGCCTGCAAGCAGGAAAAGGTTTATGAGTTGTTTTACTGATACTGG
>JAVGWN010000154.1:0-18859 GCA_034552555.1 Semaprochilodus insignis | reverse complement strand
CTAACACTGGGAGAAAACAGTGATGGTAATCAGTGTGTAAAGGATGTCACTGATTTGTTGGTCATTGATCCGCTCTGTTTGATTTGCTGTTAAACAGTGACCATGAGGTCTTAGTCCTGTCCTCTGTCTGAGCAGGTCCACCCCCGCTGTATAAATTTGCCGCCACTCTTCGAGTTCCTTATTTCACGTCTTCATTTGTAGAAAGCCTCCAAAAGCAGCATGGAGTCTGTGCTTTGGTGCTGTTTACTCTTTTTCATGACGATTGGTATTGGTCCTCTTGTGACTGGTAAGTTCTGTTTGCTTTGTCTTTGGGATCAGATCCTCATCTTTGTTGATTACCGGAAACAAAGCTTAGACTACATGTTTAAAAAAGAGGGTCCTTCAAGGGGAGTTCCACTGATTTATGCATAATTCAGTAGAGATGTGAACAAAATAATTCAGTGGTGGTGATAGGAATCAGCACTCTCAGTGTCTACACAAATTTAGCCATTTTATGAACTATGCAAAATCACCAGTGAGCCTACACAGGTCTTCTGAATTTTATATGCAGTGTTGATCATGATGAAATAATAGTAAATGTAGGTGGTAGTTATTCTGGCCCTGCGTGTACCTCTCTGCCCCGAATGCCTTTAAAATATATGTTTCAGGACAAACAGCTTGCAAAACAATCTTTCAGACCTCAGCCCGTCATTTCCAACCATTTTATGTAAAAACGGAAGGTTATGTTCTAAAGACGTCTTGGTGTCCATCAGCGCTACTGTTTTAAACAAGGTAGTAAAATTAGTTGTTTTACTATGCGTTGTTTCACAGTCAAGAGTGTTATGTGTTATGAGCTTGCAAATTTAAAATGACTCTGACACTCTTATTTACATTTATAATAAGGGAAGTACTCTCAAATGGACTTGATTATCTGGTTATCTATGTCAGGCCAAAATACTCCAACAGTCCATACATCATTATTTGTCACACAATGTAAAGGACAGCTGATGAGTTCGATTTACCGAAAACTAAAAACTCCAAAAAATGGAGTTATGATGTTTTTTATGACCGTGACAAAATATGAAGAACATGAAGAAAAGCGGAATGAGTGTTTATTATGATGCCAAAAATAGTGACATAGGTGAAGTAAAGGTTCAAAGACTTAAATTGTCCAGGAAAATTCCTTAAACACAGTAGTAGAGCTCCTATGGTCCCACTTATGTTCTTATATTTATTTGACCCCAGCTTGTTGACAAATGTCAGAGAAAACCCTTTATAGTCTAAATTTTACAGATAGCAAACTGATTATAAAACAGTGCTCATTGAACCAAAAAGATCAATGTTATGAGATCACTTCTTTCAATTTCCTCGTTTAAACAACTGTATTTTCAGTTCCTCCACTGGTCCCAGCTCTCTTTCCTCTAGGATTTGCCTCGTTTGGTTTGCTTTTTCACTGTATAGTTGAACCCCTACTTGTCGGCCTGTTTCTGTGTAGGTGCCCCTTTTGAAGATAAGTGCTCGAAGAGCAACCTGAACATCACAGGAGGCAAATTCATTCTCTCCGATGGCTATAATGAAGATAGCGTCCTGAGGTACCGCTGTGACCCGGGTTATTATCCCTATCCTGTAAAAACGCGCCAGTGTTCCAGAGGCAAGTGGGATCCTGCGCCCACCAAAAAAACACCATTGTGCAAGAGTAAGTTGGAATGAACTCTCCTACATCAGTCACTTCAAAAGCATAGCACTGTATTTTCACTCAGCAACTTTCCCCCGTTATATCTCCCATTTGTTCAGAGATCACTTGTCCTAATCCAAATGTCCTGACCAATGGAGTCGTGGAGCCCTATAAGCCACAGTACTATTTGAATGATACAACCACCTACAGGTGTCACTCTGATTACACTTTCCGGGGGTCCTCCCAGCGTGTGTGCCAGATCAACGGCAAGTGGAGCGGCAGCACGCCGATTTGTAGTCGTGACTGTAAGTAAAGAGCCTCTCTGGTGGTCTCTGTCTGATCACATGTCTTTCTCTTTCACTCCAACCACTTTGTCATATGTAATAGAGACTTTGGTCATGAACTGCTACTGTTACAGGCCTTAAGATGTCAAAAGCATCTCCACTATACAGCTAATTTTGTGGTAGCACCTCTATGGGATTATAGTAGTATGCTCAAAAAATTAATGGCAAACATTTCTTGGACATTCTAGATTAAACATAGATATTTGAAGTGTGTAACACATAGATTTGACCTTGTTTTGTAGCGAGACTGTTGGTAATAACCTCTTACAGAAAAAAAAAATAGTTTTACGTGCACTAAAACAGGATTAGATTTCACTGTCATGTCCTAGATATGTTAAATATGGGGTTGATCTCACACCCTGGCATTCAGTTTGGCCCCTGAAATCTTTAGTAATGAGAGACAACAACGATCCTGATGAATAATTGTCCTAGGGGTGTTTCAAAAATAATGATTTCTTCGCTTCTTCTTAAAACTTAGTAATGAAATGAAAGTATTACCACAATACTTTGTACAGTAAACATAATGATTACATTAAACTAAACATTACAGACATATATATTTTTTATTTTGCAGAACCAAAGTCAGTTGAGTCAGGCATGCTAGATAAGACAGAGCACAATAATGTGTTTGTGAGTTCACGTACCAAAAATTGTCATAATTGCTTTTCATATTTCAATTTCTCAGCGTCTCTTTATCACTTAAGTGATCTCTGCTCTGATTGGCAGTACTGTACAGTAGGTTTAGTAGTGTCTGCATGAACGCTCAATGTACAAACCTCAAAGTCAATTTTTTATTCCACCTGTGTCTAATAATGAAACGTCTCCAAACCACAGCTGATCACTGTCATGATCCCGGCACGCCCCCTGGTGCCAGCAGATCAGGACACATCTTCAATATTGATGACAAGGTGACCTACCGCTGTGATAATAAACTGAAACTGCTGGGCTCCAAAGTTCGTGTGTGTCTGGATGGTGGGGAATGGTCAGGACGAGAGCCAGAGTGCTACGGTAAGTCCACCACAGGAAACGAAGAGCAGTCCAAAGCAATATTCTACAGCCTGCAAGCAGTAAAAGGTTTATGAGTTGTTTTACTGATACTGGGTTTCTGATGTATCCCTGTTTTCTCATTGTAGCTGATTTCACCTATGACACCCCAGCAGAAGTAGCAGAGGCTTTTGGCAGCACTCTCAAGACTACTCTAACCACACATGAGGAAAAAGGTAGAGCAGCCCTTTACAGTGTACATTTTCAAAACAGAAGTAAATGAGAAAATGATAAACATAGGAATACAAGAAAAAGAGGTACGACTACTGTACAAGTAGATGTTATCTTCCTTTGTAATACACTAGTGTTCAAAAGTTTGGCATCGCAATCACTGTTTTCAATGAAAAAAGTAGCAGATTAATGTATGAAATGATTCTATTAAGATGCCACTATTCTACAAATAATTTATAGGTGCAGTGTGTAAAATGTAGGGGGATCTATTAGCAGAAATAGAATATAGTATACACACTGAAAAGGCAGCTTGAATTTGGTGGTGCTAATAGTCTTAATTGGTGCAGCATTGGCGCCTTAACCATGCATCTGCTTTGCAGGCCCAGACGTAACAGTGTTTGCTCAATGGTGATTTGTTTATTATAGAGTTTATTATAGGTTAACTAGTCCGCTGTGACACAACGATTGCTCTGTACCACTTGTCTGAGCCATCGTTCCCCTCTGGCATCAGTGGCGGGGGGCATCATTATTCTGCCATTGGGAGGCACCCGATGAGCAAAAAATCCTAAAACATGATACAGACTTTCACAGCTACCTTGATGACATGCAATTATACATTTTTATTCCTTCGGATATTCTAGACTTGGTAGACAGACTTAGAAGGTGGGTAACAGATATTTGTCAGTGGATGTCAACGAATTTCCACAACTAAATGAAGAAAAAACTGAAATACTGATTCTCTGTACTAAAACTCAGAGAACGGTACTTTATGACAGACAGGGTTTTTTAGTTACTAATATTAAACCTAAAGTACGAAACTTGGGCATGATCTTACAGTCTGAGTTGAGAAATACTGCTAAATGTAGAACTTTTCTGTCTGAGAGCGACGCAAAGAAACTTCATGCGTTTGTTAGAAGCAGAATTGATTACCGTAATGCTCTCCTTACTGGGGTTCCTAAGAAAACCTTCTATCCCCTGCAACTTGTGCAGAATGCAGGAGCTCAGATCCTAACAAAAACTAAAAAGAGCTCATATCCCTGCTGTTCTAAATTAACTGAACTGGCTGCCTATATCTATTAGAATAGATTTTAAAGTTCTGCTGCTGGTCTATAAAGCTCTGTAAGCACCTGCTTACATCACAGAATGTCTCTCTGTTTATGTTCCAGCTTGTGATCTTAGATCTACAGATGTTGGTCTTCTGCAAGTACCTTCTGTCAAATAAAGGAAACATAGAAAGACCTTTTCTTTTATACTGCTTCCAAACCATGGAACTCACTTCCAGCTTTTATTAGACAGTCAAGCTCAGTGCAGACTTTTAGGATTACAACTGACTGGTTTTCTCACTGATTTATAAATGCAGCTGACCCTCTCGTGTGACATCTGTGAAGTCCTGGGCCGAGTTCATTCCAAACCAGGGGTGGTCATAATATTTTGATATGACTGTGTATTTATTTAGATTTATAATTTCATTAATGCATATGTATCATCACACATCAGGTCAACAAGGGAAGAAGATCATACTGGACCAGAAAGGAAAACTCAACATCTACATTGCTCTGGATGCATCTGACAGCATAGATGAGGAGAAATTTGATGAGGCAAAATTGATCATTATGAAGCTTATTGACAAGGTATGAATAAAAGTTGGATGTAGCAGTTTCTGTGTACCCGTATTATTTAGATGTAGTCTAAATGGTTTAAGAATGTCTTGTTTACCTCCTTCTGAACAAGAATGTTCACTGTTTCACTTTTTACTTTAAATATACACTATAATTCAGTTTCACTTTCACCTTTACAGTGAATGTAACCCTGACTGTCTTTCAACTTTATCCTCTTTACAAACAGATCAGCTTCTATGAGGTCTCTCCAAATTATGAGATCATCATTTTTGCCACAGAGGCGTCAAGAATAGTTAGCATCGAAGATTACCAAAGGGAAGATGAAAGAAAACTGCATAAAATTCTTAAAATGCTGACTGATTATAAATATGAAGGTACGCTTTTCATTTCTTAATAATATTTGTTTGGGAAGAAATGCAAAGTTAATTAATTGTTTCTAATTTTAGTCCATGCATATTCTTTATTGTATGCAGTCCTCTGTTCATTCAGTTTATCAGCAGCAGTGGAGTGACAGTTGAAACTTCCTTTGGAATGCTTAATGAAAACTGTGTACCATCCCATTTTTATATGTTGGTATTTTGTAACTGGCAGATAAAGGACAAAAAACAGGGACGAATATTGCCAAAGCCTTTGAGATGATTTTGGACAGCATGAAATTTGAGGAGGTTAACAAAAAAGAAGCCTTCAATGAAATCCGTCATGTCATCATCATGTTCACTGATGGTAATGAACCTCTTTGTACATGACCATTTTTAGCATAATAGCACAGATCCAGTGATTAATTTCCGTTTCTTCTATTTCGCTATGTATGTAGGTATATACAATATGGGAGGAAACCCCGCACACAAAGTTATGGAAATCAAGGAACTTGTGTACAAAGGAGATGAAACGAACCGGAATGAACATCTTGGTGAGAAATTAAAAGCAATGAAAACATTCACCGATCAGCCGTAAAAATGTAACTACCTCCTTGTTTCAACACTCTTTGTCCATTTTATCCATCTCTATGTAGTTCTACAATTACAGACTGTAGTCCTTCTGTTTCTCTGTATACCTTTATATGTTAATCCCCTTTCACCCTGTTGGTCAGTGCTCAGTACCCCCGTAGGGCCACTGCAGAGCCGGTATTATTTGGGTGGTTGCATGTTAATGTGCACTCCGTTGGTCTGAGTGGATCAGACACAGCAGTGCGGCTGGAGTGTTTAAACACCTCAGTGTCACTGCTGGACTGAAAATAGTCCAACAACCAAAACTATCAAGCCAGCAGTGTCCTGTGGGCTGCGTCCTTTAACCAGCCTTAAAGGAGGATGACCTGCACAAACTGTACAGCAACAGATCATCTCTGGCTTTACCTTAACATGGTTGACCAATAAGGTAGGAGTGTCTAATAGAGTGGAGAGTTACACCAGCACAACACATAATAACATCCCACTCCCATGCCAGTGTCACTGCAGTGCTGGGGATGATTCACCGTTCCAGTGATGTGTGCTTTGTGATGGTCTTGTGAGGCTCCTGATCATTGAACAACAGGTTCAACAAATTACACATAGAAACAGATGGCCTGCAGTCTGGTAAGTGGAGCTGATAAAACGGATAATACTAATGAGTGCAGAAACAAGGAAGTGCTTTTAATGCTATGGCCGATTGGGGTAAATAATGTTGATGTTGATCATAAAATAATTACAAATCATAGGTTTTCATAGGGGGCTATGTTGCCTTACATTGCCCTGTACATGCATGTCTTTGCTATGAATGCATTTAAAAACTATTTTTAGTCCAAAAGGTTTTTACAAAACTGGTTTAAAACAGTGTCTCAGGCAGCATAGTCAAACACATTTCATGTAATAACTTTCATTCAGATTTTACGTCTCAGACTTCAGTTTATTTGTGAGTAATAAAATGTACTCATCTTTGTACTTCAACAATTTCCTTTGTTCTGCTGAACTTTTATTCTGCTACAGATGCTACCAGGAGACTCCATGCCCTCTTACCCACTTGGCATATTTTCCTTGTTACAGTGCTATCCACTGGAATTTATAAGTATTTGTACTGTGTATGTATGTTTATGTGGTCGTTGTTTTCCAGATATATACATGTTTGGAGTGGGGCAAGGAGACGACGTACAGAAGGAGGAAATGAATGAGTGGGTGACGAAAAGACATGGGGAGAAACATTTCTTCTTCCTCCCAGAAATGAAAGATGTTCAAAAAACCTTTGATGAGATAATTGGTATTCATACACTTCTTTCTCTGTGCTTGTACTCAGCATCAGCTTTGTGATGATCTGTTTTGTTTGTGTGTATGTGATGTGAGTGTGATCTATTATTACATTTTATCTATGATGTATTGTGTGTATGTCTACTGACTGTTTTCTCTACACACAGATGAAAGCTCTAGTGTGGGCCTGTGTGGACTCTACAGAGACTATGATGACCAAAGTGATGAAACCAGACGTCGCAAATACCCCTGGCTGATCCAGATTTCTGTGACTGTGAGGATTCCCTTAAATATTGCAGTATTCTGTTTTGTTTCTGGATTTCGATTTATAGTTTAAATATTCAAAGATGATCTGCCTTAGCTACCTATATTGTATTGAAATGTAGGCAGTTTTCTGAAAGGCCATCACTTGTAGATGTTCCTTCATAACCCAAATGCTTTGTAACTATTCAGTTAAGGCCATTTCTGTGAGTAGGATCATTTAAATCAGGGATACACAACTCAGCCCCTGGAGGGCTAATGTCAGTATAGTTTGGTGGTTTATAGAGAACGGTTAGGAATTAGACTAGTAAAAGTTATCAAAGTAAATACTGTACAAGAAACGTACTCTTCTTTCCTGCTCTTCACAGCGAGAAGATGGCAAAACATCAAACTGCTTAGGATCGCTGGTCACCCCTTCATTTATTCTAACTGCGGCCCACTGCTTCAAGTTCGATGATGTTCCTGATAGTATCAGACTCGACACACCTGCTGGACGAAGTACTGCATGTGGTTCTAATTAAAATACAGTCTGTTTCATTTCACAGTGAATAGAAAGAAAACAAAGATAATTAAACTCAGGTAACAACTAATAACTAGTAATTCTAGTATTCCCCCATTTTTTTAGGCTTCTTAAATGCCAAGGATTTCATGCTTCATCCAGATTACAAACCCAAAAGTAAAGTGTCGGAGGGAATATCTGAGAACTATCAATATGATGTAGCTCTTATTGAGCTGGACAAGGGAGTAGAAACCGATATCAGTCTCAGGTGAGTGCTCTCTGTGAAAACTACCGATCAAATCATAATTACAAAAACCTTGATCACACAAATTCATGCAAATTTTGATGAAAATCAAACAGCTCAGCCAGTCACTTTCCTTTCTGAAGATGAAAAATAGCATAACACACATCCTCAGCATTATTATAGCCTGAAAGAGATCAAAGCCTCTTACACATATTGCCAGAATCATGAAAGCTTACTGACTCATAACTCTGCTTATAACTCGATCCTAGACCCATTTGCATTCCCTGCACCAAAAAAACGAGCGGGGCTCTAAGACTGTCTGGCGGTGACGTGACATGCACACAACACAGTGAGTAAAAAGATGCAGTATCTAGAAATATGTAATATGGAATATATAAACTTAACCAACAAGTACATCCATAAAATCACATTAGACTTGAAATGCTGTCAACTTACAAATCAAAACCTTTTTGTTCTTACAGAGAAAGAGCTGCTGAATAAAGACCTCATAAATGCTTTTTTCATGTCAGCTAAAAGAAACAGAGATGATTTTCCAAAGAACGATGTTCAGATCAAACAGGGGCATAAGGTAATAGCATCGTTCTGCTGTTGGTAAATAAGATGTGATGGAACTCCTTACTTAAAAGACATTTTTAAAAAGGAGAAAATATTCATTTATAAAGAAACATCTGTCACATTCATTAGTGAGACACATTAACGTACNGTAAATAAGATGTGATGGAACTCCTTACTTAAAAGACATTGTTATAAAGGAGAAAATATTCATTTATAAAGAAACATCTGTCACATTCATTAGTGAGACACATTAACGTACAGCAGCTGTCATTACTGAAACAGCTTTTTAGCATTTTACAGAACAAAAAAAAACAATATGGAAAAAGACAGTATGGGAAATGAAATTAAAAATGCAGTGTTTCTTACATTTACTTAGGCTTTTACTTTATTGCAGACAGTATGAAGCCAAGATATTTTATTTTTTGTCTGGCCAGCTTAATTTCATTTGTTAATATACATTCATTCCTGCATTTCAGGCCTGCAACACATTCCAAAAAAGTTGGGATGGGGGCAATTTAGAACTTATGTTTTTACCTTATGAGATCAAAAAAACAACAGCAACAACAAACTAAAGAATGATGCAATTTTAAGTAGGTGATATCAGCAGGTGATTGTAATCATGATTTGGTACAAAGCACTAATCATGAAAGTGCAATGTAAGAAACACTGACTTTTTCTGATTTGGGGTTGTAAATAAATACTTATAGTAAGCTTTTGTACATTTGGCAAACAATAAACTGCCCTGTGATCTGAGAAATTGCATTCACTGACATTTTGTCAGTTGCCAGTCGACAGAAGTAGAGCCACCTGGGGAGAGCACTGTACTTTCTAGAGCGGTTTGTTATCAAAGCCACTGATTTAGCTTTGATGACAGCCACGAACAGAGCATGTAATCCTCGAACTTCTTGAAGACAATTATCACTTAACAAGCTAGCATTGCTACACCGGCTTCACCAAAACAATGTTTAACAACTCTTCTGTTACCAGTCAAATGTTCCATGCTCTGAAATACAGAGATCATGCGAAAATCATTGTGGATAAGGAATTTCTGAAATGTCTATGGAAAACATGAATGGGATTTTTAATTCTGGAACCAGAGCTAGCTGTTCAGCTTTATTCAGCCCATATATCAGTTTAACTCTGCCCCTTCACTCTAATGTTGTAGCATCAGAAGCAGCACCAGAACAAAATAGATACTAAAAAATGGTTTTAAAGATGAATGTGATTTAAAGATTACTCATTTTGGTACATAAGACTACAAAAATGGTGTTGCTGTTGCCTTCAACATATTACTAATCACACTATTACACTGCTCATTATGTACCCGTCTTTTTTCTTTTTCCTTAGATCGACGTGTGTATTGACAATGTCAAAACAGAATTAAACATCACTGATGAAAAAGCAAGGCAACTTCTTACAGGCCACTTTCTGTGCACTGGTGGAACAGAATTAAATAGTGTAGATGAAGTTTCTTGCAAAGGTAATTTAACATAAATTGATTGATGTTGCATCAATGCAATCAGGAACAGCTTTCTGGACACAGTTTTTGAATACTTTAGTGAACTAAATTATTTCTGTTTAGGATTTTAAGTCTGAATCTCTATAGAAGCTTTTAAATTAGTTTAATTACATGAGTAATCTAAAGGTAACAAAGCAGCCTTTGTTTTACTTGCATTGTGATTTTTTTCTTATTGCAGGTTTTATGTAATATAAATGCAATGTCATGTCATTCATATCAAAATATGTTCATATGTGAATGTCTGTGGCATTTTTTAGGTGATTCTGGTGGTGCTACATTTTTGCAGAAAGATTTTCGGGCATTCCAGGTGAGAGTTCCCCCCCATTGCAAATTACAAGTGGCATTTTAAAGTGAATTTGGAGGAAGTATTTGTTATATTATTTGTGTTAAGCTATTTAAATGGTTCTTGTTTGATTGGTTTACTGCAAACAGCTGAAAGTTTGTTGATTTTGCTAATAAAGCTAAATTGCATTATGGGTTTAATAATTTTAAATGCGACTGTAGATTTGATGATTATTAGTATAGACATTGATATTGATTATTAGTAACTGATCTATTTAACATTTTTTTTAAAACTGAGTTATCCGAATTTTTAAGAGGTCAAGCAATAAAAATAGACTTGTTTGAAAATGATCTGTAAACCAACTGTAAACCAATCACTGCTGCTTAACCCCTTAAAATCACAATCTTCTTACACACTAAAACTTTTTACTAACTACATGGACTACAGTGCAAACCGGCTGAGTTATCCCTATGTTCTAAAAGTGCCTAGAAAAATGTTGCCCCTGGCCATTTAAAGAGGTAATTTTTTGCTGACAAAAAATGAATCAATTCAGTCAGAGTAATCAAGTTCAATAGATTAATTGTGACATCCCTAGATTTCCTTGATCCCATCAACAAAGTTAGATAGCAGTTTGTACCCTAACATTTTACAAGCTTAATCTGAAAACTGCAGCAAGGCCATGCTCCAAAAAGAGTGAGAAGTTTGATCATGTGTTGATTTACCTTTAACAGGTTGGAATCGTCAGCTGGGGACTGAAAGATCCGTGCAATGACCAATTCACTGCTGAGGAACTTGAAAACACCAGAGACTTCCATGTGGATCTCTTTAATCCAAAAGTGCAGGCGTTCCTTAAACTTTACCTGGGTGATGGAACAAGAGGGGCTCCTCTGACATTTTTGGAAAGATAAGAGCTGAGGTCTTCTCCGATAAACATCTTTAATGTTTATTTAACAACAATGGACAGTCCAAAACAGCAGGATTATTTGAAAGGATAGAAAAACAAGAGGAAAAGTCATTTAGGGAAGCAACAATATCCATACAAGTCAGTTGGACATTCTAGGAGCAGTAAAGTAGCTATCTGACTACATGTATAACAGTGGAATTATCATTTAGAAGGAACAGGATGAGATCATATTCCACCCTGGTCGAATCTGGTATAGATTTGTTAGATAACTTTTGAGCATTTTTTGGACAGTGTCACAAAATAAAGCGTTTGTAATGTTAATTAGTGTGATTTCCTGTCATCATTTGGTCCATTAATATACTACCACTGTACACGTCAGAATTTGTGGTTCGAATCTCAATCAAAGTAGTTTTTCAAGTCCCGAACTTGTACTACCAATATACAAACTCCACATCATCTGTACTACTATCTGAACTACTTTGTATGAGCCATTAATGGAACACTGACAATGGAGTTTCTACTACTAAGGATAATGTTTCTCAACCTTGCACATTTTAGTGCTTTCCTTGCTCCCAAAACACCTGATTCATCATATCGGCTCATTAACAAGCTGTTAGAGTTGCAGGAGGTGTGATAAAGCAGGGAGCCCACTAAAATGTGTAGGGGAGAGTGCCTCCAGGGCCAGGGTTCAGAAACACTCACTTGACATAGAAAAACTTACTGCAGTTGTAAACTGGAATTTGATTGCTAGCTCCAGGCTATTAGGCTAACCCCCTGAACGTTTTATCCATAGCCTTGGATAATTTTCTACAATTAAAATAAGATGTAATTCAAATATAAAAAATCATTTTGCATGATAATATCAATCACATCACATATATTCTGCTTAAAATGTTAGCTTACACAACCTCCTGCATTCCTGGAAAAGGATCTTCACAAATTAAAGCTGTGACTGCAGCGATATTAACATTGCTTTTTTAAAATATCATAAAATTAAAAATGTGCCAGACCAACTGTCTTATAGCAAACCAAAACACATGTTGGCTTATAACTAGTCTTAGGGTTTTTGCCCAAAAGTTTAGAAAAAAATCTCCAAAAGTCCTCCAGACCCATTTCGACTTTTGTAAACAATATGGCTGCCATATGCAAACTAACCCTTCTGAAAAAATACCTAATTAATAAAAATTTCTATAACTTAGGAACCCTTCTTCCAAAAAAAAAAAATAAACTTGGAAATTGATTTTAGGACTTGATTCTGAGTTCACCTATCGAATTTGGTGCATTTACATCAATGGGGGGCTCTATAAAGGCTACATAACTGTTTCTCAACAACCGTAAGTCTGACCAAGCTGAAATGTTGCAGGCTTCATCTTGAGACAGGCTATAAGTGAATCTCTAAGGATGACTTGATACATCTAAATATATTGATGCCATTAGCCAATCAGCTTTCAGTGGGCATTTGACAGGCTTAACATTAACCAATCATCATGAAACTTGAGTGGTGTGTCTATAGGCATACTTTCTAACAACTAGTGAAGTTTCATACGATTTGGCCACTTGGGGGTGCTATTCATGAAAATAAATAACAGCTTGTATTGTACAACATACATCCCCAATTCCAAAAAAGTTGGGACGCTGTGTAAAATGTAAATAAATGTAAATAAAATGGAATGCAATGATTTGTAAATCTCATAGACCCATATTTTATTTACAATCGAACAAAGAACACATATTAAATGTTGAAAGTGAGACATTTTACCATTTCATTAAAAAATCTATTAATTTAGAACTTGATGGCAGCAATGCATCTCAAAAAAAAAGGTTGGGACAGGGCCATGTAGCTTTTGTTCTTTTAACAACAGTCTGTAAATGTCTGGGAAGTGAGGAGATCAGTTGCTGGACTTTTGAGAGACAACTGTTGTCCGATTCTTGTCTGATGTAGGATTCTAGTCCATGGTTTCCAATTTCAAATTTTGATTCATCTGACAACAAAACAGTTTTCCATTTTGCCTCAGTCCATTTAAAATGAGTTTTGGCCCAGAGAAGATGGCAGTACTTCTGGGTTGTGTTGACATATGGGTTCTTCTATGCATGATACAGCTTTAACTTGCATTTGTGGATTGCACAGCGAACTGCGCTTACAAACGATGTTTTCTGGAAGTGTTCCTGAGTTCATGCAGTGATTTCCAGTACAGAGTCATTTGCAAATTCCAAATTGCTCCTGCAGCTTTTTTTTTTTATTACTGCCACTTAGTTTTCCAGCCTTTTGTTTCCCCTGTCCCAACTTTTTTGAGACGTGTTGCTGCCATCAAGGTCTAAATAAGTTAATAATGTTGATGAAATGTTGAAATGTCTCACTTTCAACATCTGATATGTATCCTTTGATCTATTGTGAATAAAATATGGGTCTAAGAGATCTGCAAATCAATGCGTTCTGTTATATTTACATTTATTTATGTTTTACACAGCACTCCGACTTTTTTTTATCAGTTAATCAACATGTTTTTGGCAGGACTGTCTCAACTATTGAATCACCACCCCCCATTACATTTAAATAAGATAATAGCACGACTGCACCTCACATGATGGTGAAACATGCCAGTAACCTCATTTATGAATGATCATGTTATAACAAAACCTTGGTCAACCTGGCTTGTTGTGTTTACTTCATTACACTTCAAAAATCAACAAAATACTTAATATGGCCAGGCATGTACATAGACATACAAAATAATATTACTGCCACTGTGTACAGTGATGGCTCCATGCAGGTCCTCTCTGCATCCAAAACTAATTACAGTTCTGACCTCCTGCACCTCTGAAGCGTCAAAGGAGTCACATGTATATGGCTAGCTTTAGCATTCTTCTTTTTAATAGTGGAAAAGCTACACATATGGTCTCTTTTCTCACTATTCAAAAAGTGATGGTGCACAACAAACATGGCTTACCACTGTTTAACCCTTTAAGCTTGTTTACACTTGTCCATATCCTGAGGCTAATTATTTTGTATGTTATGTGTTACTATTAAGTTAGCAGTCCGGATCTGATGGGTTCAGGAAGGTTAAGCAGTTAACTATTTACAAGAAAGGAAGGAATGAAGTTGTACAGTGCAATATTTTCAATGCATTGCAAAACCCAGGCACTGATGTTCTGCGTTAGTTGGCTTTCAAAAGTTTCCTCTCATAAGAATGCAACTCATGATCCTTATCATTTAAAACACTACCCTGGAGTTAAGAAAGTCCCAGTTAACACATCTGAACAAACAGATATCTTAAAGTAGGTTCTCTATTCTCTGTTAAAATAACGTACGTCCTAACCGGTCACAATTCACAGCCTTAGTGTGCCCACCGGTGCAACACCTGGACGGACGCCTATTAGCCCTCTTTTTGGGATGAACTATATATAATGCAATATATATATATATTGCAGCTCCAACCACCTGCAAAACTCAAAGGAGTTTATAGCTAGCTTTAGCATTCTTCTTTTAAATAGGAGAAAAGCTACAGATACAGTCTCTTTTCTGACTATTTAAAATATGGTGCACAACAAAGATGACTTACCACTGTTTTAACCCTTTAAGTTTGTTCACATGTCCATTGTTTTAAAGGCATTGCAAAACCCAGACATGCAAGCTTCCTCTTTCAAAACTGCAGCTCATGATCTTTATCGTTTTTAGACATCATATCAGAAAAGACACATTTCCAGTTTATACAGCTGAGAAAACATATATCTTGAAGTAAAGTAAGTTCTCTATTATATCTAACATCTATGAAATACATAGCCAGGCTCTCTGGAAATGAATATAAACAAAGCATGATGAATATGCTTGCAAAGACCTCCGTTTACCATACCTTTAGTATTACCATGCTTTGCTATAGCAAGCTTCTCAAGAAGACGTCCATGTGTAGACCTCAACCCCAAAGAGGCATGTGCACTGGCATCCCAGGTTCTGCCAAACTGTGTGGTGTACAACTAGGTCTTGATAGAGCACAGTACAACACATTCAACCTTAGAAAAATAAGGGGTTCCCAACCTTTGGACCCCAAGAAAACCTCCACAGTTCACAAAGATTTTACCGATGTGTTCATTTTCTGACAAACCTAGTGAAGTAATTGAGCTTGTTTGGAAGCCACTGAGTGCTAGACATCAGGCTTAATATGGGAAACTTGTAAACAGAGTTCTAGATTAAGTCGACGGGTTTAAATATATATACACTCTTTGTTCCCAGGTGACAGTTAAATTGTCGGGTTTCAAAGCTTGTACAGACAAATACCATGATATAACGTCTGGAAATATATATAAAGTTAATATAGGACAGTAGTTTCCAGTGCCCACACAGTTTCTCCTTATTTATGGGCCTAAATCTGAAATGTTTGTTGGTCTGTTTAATTTGCTGTAACCTAGGGTCTTAGTCCTGTCCTCTGTCTGAGCAGGTCCACCCCTGCTGTATAAATGTGCTGCCACTCTTCGAGTTCCTTATTTCACGTCTTCATTTACAGAAAGCTTCAAAGACAGCATGGCGTCTGTGCTTTGTTGCTGTTTACTCTGTTTTGTGACGATTGGCATGTGTCCTCTCGTGTCTGGTAAGTTCTGTTGGTTTTGTCTTTGCAATCAGATTCTCACTATTAGGCTACACACTTAAAAGGTTCTTGAAGTATCATTCCACCGATTTTTCCAAAAACAACATAATTCATAATTCACTGGTTGAGATGCAAACAAAATCATTCAGACTGGTTTGACTGGAAAATTGTCATTTGTCAAGAAACTTAACTGGACTAGACTAGACTTTCTAGAGGTGGTAAAAGGGACCGGGACTGAAATACACAAATACAACCATTTTATATAGTAGCCAAAAAATAATTTGGTTTCTTTGGGAATTATATTGCCTTATAACTCGTTGCATGTTCAGTGTTGGAACATCTTAGAATTTTCTACATTTTTGCATAAACATGACACAAAACATTGTTTTTACACATTTGACTTCCTAAAGGTAGATAAAGATAACCCCAAATAAACAAATGAGACAAAATGTTATACCTCTTTATTTATTTAGTTATTGAAAAATGTAATGATCCAGTGCTACATAAAAGTATGAAAATCTTTGCTTTCAGTTTCTGGTGTGACCTGCATGTGCAGCAATAACTAAACATTCCTGCTATCTGTGTATCAGTCCTGCACATCTGCTTGGAGGCGTTTTAGCCTCCGCACAGAATAGCTTCAACTCTGAGATGTTGATGGGTTTTCTCACATGAACTGCTTGCAACATTTCCCTCCACGTTTCTATTGGACTAGGACTTTAACTCATCCATTCCAATTTGAGTTGATTTGGGTTGTGCGCCTTTTAGAAATGCTAGATGTCTGATTTTATATGCCTGTGGCAATGGGACCGAATAAAAACACCTGAATTCAATAATTAAGAGGTGTATCTCAATACTTTAATGTAGTGTAGCTGCTCCTTCTTCCTGGGTTTGAACATGGTATTGTTAGTAAAAGGACTATAATACTTACTTGCTGCTATTCTAACTACGTGGGATGAAATGAGAGCTAAGTCACCTGACACAAACTGTAATTTGACCAGGGAATAGTCTGTGAGCTTAATAATATTAAGTAAAAGATGTTGTTATGTAGATCTATCTATCTATCTGTCTATCTATCTATCTATCTATCTATCTATCTATATATATATATATATATATATATATATATATATATATATATGTAGTATAATATGATCCTGCTGGTCGTCCTGTTTCTGTGTAGGTGCCCCATCTGAACTCAAGTGCTCGGACAGCAACCTGAAGATCACAGGAGGCAGCTTCACTCTCTCCAATGGCTATAATGAAGATAGCATCCTGAGGTACCGCTGTAACCCGGGTTATTATCCCTATCCTGTAAAAAAGCGTCAGTGTTCCGGAGGCAAGTGGGATCCTGCGCCCACCAAAAGAGGATCAGAGTGCAGAAGTAAGCCTTAATGAACTATCCTGAATGAATCCACCCCAACTTAGAAAAGCATAGCGCTGTATTATTGTCATTCATCAACTTTCCCCCGTTATATCTCCCATTTGTTCAGAGATCACGTGTCCCAATCCAAATGTTCTGACCAATGGAGTCGTGCATCCCTTTAAACGCCTGTACTATGTGAATGATACGACCACCTACAGGTGTCACTCTGGTTACACATTCCGAGGGTCCTCCCAGCGTGTGTGTCAGCTCAACGGCAAGTGGAGCGGCAGCACGCCGATTTGTAGTCGTGACTGTAAGTAAAGAGCCTCTCTGGTGGTCTCTGTCTGATCACATGTCTTTCTCTTTCACTCCAACCACTTTGTCATATGTAATAGAGACTTTGGTCATGAACTGCTACTGTTACAGGCCTTTAGATGTCAAAAGCACATCTTCAGTAATGCTAGTTTTGTGTAGCACCTCTAGGGGATTCTACTAGTACAGTTAACAAGTTAATTGTGAACACTGTGAACATATAAAGCTTGTGAAAGGTGTTCTGTTTTATTTAGACCATGCAACATGTATTGACACATATTGGACCTTGTAGCAGTTTTGCAGTGACAGTTTCTGTAAATCCACTGGTGACTTTTTCTTCTCACAAAATCAGCCCCCACTGTTTGTGACCAAACCTTTATACAGTTTAAGTACAATCCCAATCACAAAACTGGGACTGGTAAAATCAAATATGAAAGGTACCATCATTTGGAGTCCTCTGTAGATCCCCTACTGGTCAGAGCTTAAATTGCTTTGTTGTGTAAAAACTAATAACAACAATATTTTTCATGTACTTTACTTTCTTCCGTTGAGGTCCAGTTATGATGTCTGCATGGGTTTAGGTATCAAGAACTGTCAAAACTAAACATAATTAATTTCAATTTTCCAGCCTCCCGTTAGCTGCTAGAATTATATTAATCTCTGTTCTGATTGGCTGGACTGTACAGGGAATTAAATAGCAGTCCGGGATGAAACCCTGCTTATCACTTCATTGTACATGGGTGGGGCTAAACTGCTGTAGGCTGAATAAGCGGTTTACAACAAACCAAGAACAATGTCTTCAACACTGTCTGCATTTGCAGCTTAGTTCCCTTATACGGACTGTATGGACTGGAGGGTGAACAGTACGTTTTGACATTGTAACAGTGTTTAAACACACCAAACGCTTTTATTTCAGAAGCATGGAGTCAAATAATCAAAGTCAAATATTTTTCCACCTGTGTCTAATAATGAAACATCTCCAACCCACAGCTGATCACTGCCCTGATCCCGGCATGCCCCCTGGTACCAGCAGAACAGGACACATCTTCAATATTGGTGACAAGGTGACCTACAGCTGTGACAACAAGCTGAAACTGCTGGGCTCTAAGGAGCGTGTGTGTCAGGATAGTGGCCAGTGGTCAGGGCAAGAGCCAGAGTGCTACGGTAAGTCCTTCATGATGGTCTGCCTCAGGAAACGAAGAGCAGTCCAAAGTAATATTCTACAGCCTGCAAGCAGGAAAAGGTTTATGAGTTGTTTTACTGATACTGG
>JAVGWN010000153.1:0-16675 GCA_034552555.1 Semaprochilodus insignis | reverse complement strand
CGTTGGTCGTCTCCACCAAGACAAAAGCGGGACTTGTTACTGAAGATGACCCGTTGCCAATCTGAGTCACTCCATGACGATCTGGCACAACACCACTGCAGTCGATATGGTGTTAAGGTCAGACGTTGTAATGGTCTGCGTGCATGTAGTCCTTTGTGGTGCAGCCGTCTGCCAATGGCTGCTGGCACTAACAGGTCACATATGCAACCGAGTGTGAAACTTCAATCATTGGCATGTGTCATGATGTCAACCTTAGCCATCAAGTTTCACTCCTGTTGGTTGGTTCCTTCTGGGTGCAGCTATTGGTGTGTATATATGAGCACTCACATATGAGCTAACGCTAGTTCCTGTTAACCCCCAGATTGTTGAGTTTTTGGGAAACGCTTGTTCTGACTTAAACCTAAAATACAAAAGCTTTCAGCCATATGTGTCACACTTGGTATATCTTCTAGCCACATAAGCACATTGAGTATAAGCACGTCAACAGAGTTTAGGCAATCGCTTTCCATCAACCATTCGGGTAAGCCCAACAAGTCCAGGTTTGAAGTGGTTTTGGGAGGCGTTCTGGTCCGTCAGGCCAACGTTTGTCATTCAGCAGAGCTCCTAGAAACTCTCAGCTCTCTGTATTCCATTAGAGCCCACAGAGTGCACGGCTGCCAGGATTGCTCACGGCTGGAGCGGCCCTTTCCCTTCTTAATCATAGCCGGCCCGGCCAAATATTAATGTCACTAGGCGATCCTGGTGCGGTGTTTGTTTTAGCGGGCGAGTATTGTTGGTGCAGTGAAGACACGATTAGAGGAGCTGTGTAGTTTTCGTCGCACAGCTTGGAGCTCAAAGAAAGAGGAGAGATTTGGCTGCTGCTGGAAAGTTTGGCACAGAACATGTGCGGTTAAGTGTAGGTGGAGAGAGAGAGCAAGCAAGCAAGAGAGAGAGGGAGAGAGAGAGAGTTAAGGTGACCTGACAGGCGTGGAGAAAGAGCGCCTCTCAGAACCAAATAACACACATACATGCACATCCCACTGATTTGCAGCAAAGCAGAAGCGCCACAGATAAGATAGCATGGCTAATATACAGCATATACTTCTTATCTACTTCATGTTCTGCTAAACTAATAGGCTTATTGTAATAACCCCGCCAGGCTCCAAGGCTAAGAACAAGGAGCAGACCGTAATCTGTCAGGGTGTTTTGGTGTCGACTTAAAAACCTGAGGTTCTCCGCAATCAGAAACCTCTAGGCGGCTTTACCAGATTTGATGTGATTCATTTTGGGAATGCTAGATTCCCGGGACCTGGCTATTTCTTTTCGGTGGCTGGTATCCCAGGGGCAGAAGAGGCGAGCCAACACCCTCAATACTGCATGTTCAAATCCCTGCTAGAAAAACCAGCACAGACCAGCAGATGACCATGCTGGGCGACCACCTAAGCCAGCACCAGGAAATTCTTGCTGGCCTGTGCTGCTCTTTCAAGAGGGATCCCAGGACTGCCTTTGGGCAAGGCCCCCATGGTCACCCCAGGTGGTGCTGATCTGGCTGTTCTGTTCTCAGACTCGACGTAACTGGGCAGTAAAATGGGAAGTTAAACATTACATGTCTAATTTACTTCCTTCAACTCTGACCTTGACTTTGTCCAAACCCTTCCAAGCCACAGCCCACCCCCTCTGTCTGACCCCCTTCCTTTCAGACTGGTGGAACAATGCATCATTCACACGGGTCCTGGTCTGGCCTGTGCTGAACCATTCCGCTAGCCTTCGCTGAAAAGCCTGAAAATAGTACGCATAGCTGTGTGATTTAGATTTAAGCAGGCGGTTCTCTGAGAGCTCTTCTTCTGTGGCTCCAACATCACAGCTCCAAACGCATGGGCACTAGCGTGCACCTGTCGCTCTGCGGGACAGGGCAAACCTGGCATCTGTTTGAGCGGAGGTCATGTTTGGACACGGTCACTGATCCGCATCAGCATATCCTTGAGAGGAGTGGCTAAAGCTACACAAGCACTGGCAATGGACACTCCTCACAGTGAAGGAACAGAAAACACTTCGAGGCGGCTGTAGGTTTTTGCTGTGTGGCGTACTTTCATCCCCTTATGCACGTAGACATGTTAGATACTACATAAGCAAGTCGGAGTTAGAGGACAGAGTGTTATGATTTAGGCATGCAGTTGCTAACTGTTACCGTATAAGCTTCTTTTAAATCATTAGCTAGGCTACGTTAGCCTTTTGGCTCAAGTGCAGAAGTATTAAAGGAGCAACCATTGGGTGCTATGAAGTATCCTCTAAAACTAGGTGAGCGAGTGGTAGAAGTGGTTAGTAGACGGCAGCAGTCAGCCCCCTCTGTTAGCGGTATCCTCTAAAACTAGGTGAGCGAGTGGTAGAAGTGGTTAGTAGACGGCAGCAGTCAGCCCCCTCTGTTAGCGGTATCCTCTAAAACTAGGTGAGCGAGTGGTAGAAGTGGTTAGTAGACAGCAGCAGCAGTCAGCCCCCTCTGTTAGCGGTATCCTCTAAAACTAGGTGAGCGAGTGGTGGAAGTGGTTAGTAGACAGCAGCAGTCAGCCCCCTCTGTTAGCGGCATCCTCTAAAACTAGGTGAGCGAGTGGTAGAAGTGGTTAGTAGACAGCAGCAGCAGTCAGCCCCCTCTGTTAGCGGTATCCTCTCAAACTAGGTGAGCGAGTGGTAGAAGTGGTTAGTAGAAAGCAGCAGTCAGCCCCCTCTGTTAGCGGTATCCTCTAAAACTAGGTGAGCGAGTGGTAGAAGTGGTTAGCAGACAGCAGCAGTCAACCCTCCCTCAGTTTCAAGCTGGACAGTCCGGTTTTTCAACTCCCAGTCCTCCATCCGGTGCAATACCTGGATGGACTCCTATTAGTACTATTTTCGGGATGAACTATTATATAACTAAAATCACTCACGAACAGTATTATGTATGTCATTGGCTCACGTCCGTGTCAAAAGACATGCCTTGCATTTCATTGGTTTAACAAGGTCATGTGACCCGCCTACTGGGTAACTGCAGGTCAGCCCTCTAAATGCTAGTCAGTTAGTAAGCTCCCATCTGACTCACAAATGTCAACCATTCCACCCAATTAGGTGAGTAAAGCAATCATGTATGTGTTATATAGGTTAGGTTATGATTTAAATTCTGTTCTAGTATCATGTCCGAACCCCCCCTACTTTAAGATGTCCTCCTTTTTGGGGTTATGAAAGTGGCCACCCTAAGAGCAAGTGGTAGAAGTGGTTGGTAGAAAGCAGCAGTCAGTCCCTCTGTTAGCATAAAATCAGTCTCCAACGACTCATCGCTCTGATTGCTTCTGAGGCAGATAAATGAACTATGGGTTGCAGCATTGTCTAGGAAAGCGTGGTCTCTGAGAGTCCTGGCCTTCTGAACCCTGTTTTAATGCCATCATAGACGTGCTCCCTCCAGGTTGCCTACCCGAATGCATTCAGTTAGAGTTCCAAGCCGTGTCACTCTGAAGTAAAACAACCCCCCTAAACTGATTAAGAACACACAATCGTTGGTGTGTTCATGCTCTTGTGTTCAAAGAACGAGAGAGGAACAGAAACCTTTGAAAGCTTAATAACCTCTAGCTCTCTCCGGTCCCGTCCACAGCTCTTTTAAATCAACCCCTCGCCATGAAGGATGGGTTGCGTTTGTAATGCTGATGTGGGACTCCAGTGCAGAGATGCCCAGGCTGACTTTAATTCAAAGCTTGTTGTGGGGGGCTCCTTGGTTGAGGAACCCCTCCGTAATGAAAGCCAGGGCCATTCTTTCACTCCTTTCCTGCCTTTGAATTCAAACCCAGATATAAGCTGTTGCTTTCCCCCCAGTATTATGGAATCATTAGCTAGATCTGATTGATTCAAGGTCCTGTATCCAAGAACTGTTCAGTACTGTATGTAATAATAGGCTAAACTTCGTAAACTTTGGCCCTTCAGGGCCTCAGAGTTATGCTTTACTGCACGGCTGGCTGAGTGTGTGAGTATGTGTGGGTGTTGTTGCTAGAAAGATAGCTGGGTGTCCACCTACACATAGCTGCAGGATTTGTGCTTGAGCTGTTCAATTTGCAGACCAGGCAGATCAGTGTTTGGTACGTCAAGAACATGAAACCATGTGCACTCAAGAACATTAACCATCCGGACTCAGTGCAGGGTACTTATGGTATGGGATGAAGGTTGTGCACGGTCGTTTGTGCAGTGTACATACATGCCTTATCTTATGGCAGGAATATAGGTACAGTGAGAGTGTAGGTTTGAGGCAGGTGTCCTGTATTGCAGGGCTTCTCAACCTTTTCCAGCCCAAGGCCCACCTGATTATAACCATAAAGCATAGCAGCCCACCAGATATATAAATATAATATTAATAGAATTTCCTTTTTTTCCTTTTCTTAAGTGCTGACACTGAAAATCTGAGACGTGTGGCATGAAAAAGATCATACTGCTCATTTTGGTCCAGTCACAGAAATATCCTGTTTATAATATACTGGTTATGAGCAAAATACAATACTGGCTTTCCAACAAGAGCAATGGTTGCCTCACACCAAGAACCCATTTCCCAGGTGGGTTGTCTGGTTCCTTTCTGTGTGGAGTTTGCATGTTTTCCCTGTTTTGCTTCTTTTTTGAATTTTCATGTTCCACCTTAAATGGTGTAGTAATTATGCTGGCACTGCAGACTGCTCGTTCAGCTTCTTTTACTGATGTTCCCATTCTTCTTTAAATGGTGTACTAGTTATGCTGGCACTGCAGACTACTTGTTCAGCTTCTTGTTCAAAATTTCCCATTCCACCTTAAATGGTTCACTAGTTATGCTGGCACTGCAGACTACTTGTTCAGCTTCTTGTTCAAATTTTCCCACTCCACCTTAAATGGTACACTAGTTTTGCTGGCACCTCAGACTACCTGTTCAGCTTCTTTTTTGAATTTTCACGTTCCACCTTAAATGGTGTACTAGTTATACTGGCACTGCAGACTACTTGTTCAGCTTCTTTTTTAAATTTTAACGTTCCACCTTAAACAGTGTACTAGTTGTGCTGGCACTTCAGACTACTTGCTCAGTGTAGTGAATGTTAGCATGTAGCCGCGTAGCTCCTCTATTTATAGGCTGTTTATAGGAAAAAAAGATAAATGTTCAACAAATTCAGAGAATAATTCATATTTAATTAATAAAGGGGAAAAAATCAAAACTAAAATGAAGCTAAAACTAAAATTAAAACAGAAAAAATGAGATCAAATAAAGTAAAATAACAAAATAAAGACACGGTTTGACAATCGATATGTATGACGAGTTATTAATAAATGTTTTCACTAGAATGCTTTTCTACTGTCCACACAAGAAGAACCTTATTTAGTCTCCAGACCGAACGCTGTATGATTGCGTTATAGCTGATAAGGTAAGCTGATATAGGGTGGATAAGGCCCCCTTAGTCAGGCCAGCCTGAATCTACCTTTTGTCTTCTGTCCTTTCACAGCTGGAAAGCTGCCTTTGTAGATGACACGGCGTGTAGGTGTGTGATGTGTAAACATTAGCGTCAGGAAAGACGATCTTACACGCTTCATTTCCTAGGTGGATGAATCAGATGAGCCACACGCAGATCAGCCCGTTGCCTTCATCTCTGTGGTTAGAACTTCTTCAGAAACTGCCAAGTTTGATCCTGAAAAAGGTGCCGTGGAGGAAGATGAAATCATCGATGGTAAGCTCCGGAAGTGGGTTTTAATAAGAAATGGAAGGGGGAGAGGATTAGCACGCTAGCGGCGGAGCTGTGCATGTTGGCTCAGCAAGCATACCCGGAGGCGCCGGTGCTGGTGCACCACCCAACTCGGGTCAGTCACCGCGGCTCTCCGACACCCTGGGGGGTCTGAGCCAAGTACACGAGTTTTGGCTCGCACCCACACGGGAAGCATGCTTACTCGGCTTTGATTTCCTCATTGAGGCCAGAGGCATGCTTGACCTCCAGAGGTAAACGCTGGGCTTGGAGACTGGACCAAGTGAAGCTGGCCATGTCAGTAGGAGCAGTGCAAGCAAGTGGCAACTTCACCAGCGTCGCTGGGTGATAGAGAAAGAGGAGGATGGCTTAGAGGAGGTGAAAAAAAGGCTAGGTGTGGTTTTACACGCCCATTTACACCCTATTAGTTGGCCCTAGAAATAAGGTGTTTGAATAATCTGATGAGCTCTGCTCTGATTGGCTGGTTATAGTGAAAGTCGAAATAGAAACCAGCAGGAACATAAAATGAGCCTCCGTGTAAATAAGTTCAGTCCTTATACTGCGTAATTAGCTATGCTAGTTAGTAGCATAGGAGCTTGCTAGCAGCTAACGTTACCTATACTAGCTACTCGCCTTCCATCCGGACATCAACACACAGTAGATTAAAGTTGTTCCTCACTATGGAACTCTCAGATTAAGATGATCTGCTTCAACCAGATTCAATCACACAGCATGGCTGCTACGTGCAGGCTGCTGTTGAGGTGGTGATAGGGTGGCCACACGCGTCCGTCCGGCGTAGTACCTGGATGGACGCCTACTAGTGCTGTTTTCAGGATTAACCACTTACAATGTTCACATATCAACAGTATTGTGTGTGCCATTGGCTCACGTCCATGTCAAAAGACATGCCTTGCCTTTCATTAGTTAAACAAGGTTATGTTACATTGTGACTCTACCGGCTAACCGCAGGTCAGCCCTCTAAATGCTAGTCATTTATTAAGTTCCAGTCTGAATGTCACCCATTCCACCCAATTGGGTGAGTAAAGCAATCATGTATGTGTTATATAGGTTATGATTTTAATTCTGTTCATGCCCAAATCCCTCCTTTATGATGTCCTCCTTTTGGGGTTATTAAAGTGGCCACCCTAGGTGGCGAAGCTAATGAAGGAAGAAATGCCTCTGTGTTAAACGCTGAGTGAAGCAGCTCCATATTGTCCAAGAGTTTGAGACACTGTCTGGAGTGAAAGGTGCAGAGCAAACAGACAACTGAATTAAAGTTATCCGGGACGCTGTTGAAGATGTGGGAGCTGACGATGGCTTCCTGTCCGCCAGCTCGTTTGTATGAATGATCTATTCCACCTTAAATAGTGCTGCAGCTACAGTCTGGTGCCTGTTCAAGCTGTAGCATTTAAGGTGGAATGGAACATGTGGTTACAAAGCTGCTGCAATGTATTTGTAGTTTAGCTGAAATAGTTATTTTAAGTTGGGATAGTCAGAGGAAAGATACCAGATACATTATACTGTGGAACAAGTCTCTTTAACATGTGACATTTAATTCCCAGTATATTAATTTGCCTATTAATTATTAGTAGTAATATCAGTTGCTTTGACCAGGGGTTCCTAACCCTTTCCACCCCAAGTCCCACCTGATAACTACAAAGCAAAGCGGCCCACCAGAAAACTAACATCAGTTTTTATAGAGCAGTGATGCCCTCGATGGGTCATCCTGTTAGTGCCAGCACCATTGGCAGATGGCTGCACCACGCAGGACTACATGCACACATACCGTTATGACGACTGTCCTTAACACCACGTCAACGTCACCAAAGACTGCAATGGTGTCGTGCCAGACTGTCATGGAGTGACTCAGAATGGCAGCAGGTCATCTTCAGTGACGAGTCCCGATTTTGTCTTGGTGGAGACGACCAACGAATCGGTGCATGGATGCACCGTGGTCAGCACAAAGATGAACGGTTTGTTGTCACGCGTCACATATCCAGAAGGCCTGGTGTCACTCCACCTCCACCCCTACCGCACCATCTGCAGGAACTGTGTGAGAATGTTCAAGATGCACGGGATGGATTATCACAGGACCCCATTAGGAACCTCTACAACTCCGTACCGAGACGTCTGGCATGTTGGGTTAGTCAACATGGCGGCCCGACGCCATACTCAATAAATATTGATCATATCAGTCTAAATTTATCATCATTTATTGATCCTGGTAACCTTTATCTTCCTTCCCAATAGCACTGTGATCCCACACCTCCTTCTGGGTGCACCTGTTCTTTGTATGATGAGTGTATAAGAAGTTTCCGAGCCCAGTACAAACTACTGCCTACAGGCCCACGGACCACTAGAGGGTGCTTCATGGCCCATTGGACCCACAGGTTGAGAAAGCCTGTCCTAGACTAAGCTCAGGTCTGATCATAGTCTAAACAGAGGTTTCAGTGTTGATTCACTATTTGTACAGCTGCTTAGACCAGGACTAGTTGACCCCAACTTCGGCAAGTGAATTATTCCGAGCACACTGTGATGTGCAGTCATATGCAAAAGTCTGGATGTCAGACACACACAATATTGCCAAAAGTATTCACTCCCCCATCCAAATCATTGAATTCAGGTGTTCCAGTCACTTCCATGGCCACAGCAGGTGTATAAAAACAGATGCACACTGCTTCTACACACATTGTGATAGGATGCCACCTGCGCAAGTCCAATCGTGAAATTTCCTCCCTACTAAATATTTCACAGTCGACTGTCAGTGGGATCATAACAAAGTGGGAGCGATTGGGAATGACAGCAACTCAGCAACTCAGTGGATGCAGAGGCGCATACTACGCAGAGGTCACCAACTTTCTGCAGAGTCAATCACTACAGACCTCCAAACTTCATGTGTCCTTCAGATCAGCTCAAGAACAGTGTGTAGAGAGCTTCATGGAATGGGTTTCCATGGCTGAGCTGCTGCATCCAAGCCTTACATCACCAAGCGCAATGCAAAGCATCGAATGCAGTGGTGTAAAGTTTGGTGGAGGGGGGATTATGGTGTGGGGGTGTTGTTCAGGAGTTGGGCTCGGCGCCTTAGTTCCAGTGAAAGGAACTCTTAATGCTTCAGTGTACCAGGAGATTCTGGACAACTTCATGCTCCCAACTTTGTGGGAACAGTTTGGGGACGCCCCCTTCCTGTTCCAACATGACTGTGCACCAGTGCACAAAGCAAGGTCCATAAAGACATGGATGAGCGAGTTTGGTGTGGAAGAACTTGACTGGCCTGCACAGAGTCCTGACCTCAACCCGATAGAACACTTTGGGATGAATTAGAGCGGAGACTGAGAGCCAACATCGTCCAACATCAGTGTCTGACCTCAAAAAATGTGCTTCTGGAAGAATGGTCAAACATTCCCATAGACACATTCCTCAACCTCGTGGAAAGCCTTCCCAGAAGAGTTGAAGCTGTTATAGCTGTAAAGGGTGGGCCGACATCATATTCAACCCTATGGATTTAGAATGGGATGTCACTCAAGTTCATATGTGTGTGAAGGTAGACGAGCGAATACTTTTGGCAACATAGTGTAGTTAGATGGCTTTCCAAGATTCCCACATTCCTCTCCATGACAGAGAGCACATTCCTGCACAGTTTAATGCAGTGAGTTCACTGATGGGTAAGCCTTCATGTGATTATGCACTGTTATTCACTGCTGGTGCCGGAAACAGGGAGCTGAATACTACCAGTTGTTGAGCAAGCGTCCGGATTTGTCTGAATACGGGTGGGAAAAAACAGTCCTGTGTTTGGGAAGGCTGGAAGTAAGGCCCTGCTTCCTTTTAAGGCGGACTAAGCGTGCAGCAGGCCTTGCTCCTCCTTCTCCCCCTTCTCCACCTCCTCTTTACAGACGTCGTTTCCTGAGTGTTCGCATTCCTCTGGCTCAGCGCAGCGGGAGTGAATAGGAGCCCAGTGATGTAAGAGGCTGCAGCCTACACATCCTCACAACGTCAGACTCGGGCCCATTTCCTCTCTAACGGGAGAAGGATTGGTGCGTGGTTTCTGAAGCACAGCAGTAGGATTTTTTTTCCCCACATGGAGCCGGGAGTCGAGCTGATAGCAGCTCTGAGGATTCAAACACTGTAAGGAGCTGTCAGTCACAGCTTCCATATTTCCAGGAACACATTTAGAAAGTTGGTCATCTATGTACTGCAGCAAAGCCAATACACATTAAAGGGAAATTCCACCATTGTCCAATTTTTCCAAAATTCCTATATACACACTCATCCTCAGAAGACTAGCTGCACCCAGAAGGAGGTGTGGGATTGCAGCGCTGTTGGGAAGGAAGATAAAGGTTACCAGGAACAATAAATGATGATAAATTTAGACTGATATGATCAATATTTATTGAGCTACATGTACAGAAGTAGTGTCTCTCAGTATGGCATCAGGCCACCGTGTTTGCTAACCCAATATGCCAGACGTCTCAGCATGGAGTTGTAGAGGTTCCTAATGGTGTCCTGTGATAATCCATCCCATGCAGCTTGAATATCCTCACACAGTTCCTGCTCATTGTGCGGTAGGGGTGGAGGTGGAGTGACACCAGGCCTTCTGGACGTATGACGTGTGACAACAAACCATTCGTCTTGGCACTGACCACGGTGCCTCCACACACAGATTCGTTGGTCGTCTCCAGCAAGACAAAAGTGGGACTCGTCACCGAAGATGACCCGCTGCCATTCGGAGTCACTCCATGACAGTCTGGGACGACACCATTGCAGTCTTTGGTGACGTTGACGTGGTCATCGTAACGATCTGTGTGCATGTAGTCCTGCGTGGTGCAGCCGTCTGCCAATGGTGCTGGTACTTACAGGATGGCTCATGGGGGGGCATCACTGCTCACTGAATGTCTGCAGTCATGGCTGTTGGGTCAGTCAGGTACAGGGTTAAGGCCCGTCCTTGCTTACGTCACATTAGCATGTCTCACGATGTCAAACCTACCCACCAAGTTTCATTCCTGTCGGTTGATTCCTTCTGGCTGTGGCTATTTGGGTGTAATAAGTGTAACTGAACTGGTAAAGTGGTTTGATGTGAAACGCTCTGTTCTAGATTTTTGATTGCCATACTGATTTGAAACCAAAGCAGCATCCAGGAAAAGACCTGGAGGAGAAAATGATTCTAATGTTTAAAAGCAATGTTTCTCAGAGAAAGACAGGAAGGGATTTGGATATTTCACACTCTACGGTGCGTAACGTAATTAAAAGGTTCGATGAACATGGGGGAATTTCAGGGCAAGGATGCAAGCCTAAGCTGAAGAACTGTGCTGTCTGTGGCACTTCATCAAGTACCATCACTCTAGGAGCGATATAACCACATTTCTGCCAGAGTTTGAGTTTTTGATGTAGGTGAGGCCACTCGTGCCTATCGAGTAGAGAGTTTAGGGCCTTATTTATTGATCCATTTTAAAAACACAGAGGAATTTGTCTTCCGCATTTAACCCATCTGTGAAGTGATACACCCACACTAGTGAACCCAGGGAGCAGTTGGGGGTTAGGTGCCTTGCTCAAGGGCACCTCAGTCATTAAAAGGTCATCAAACCAGCAACCCTCCGGTCGCAAGGCTGGTTCCCTAACCTCCAGCCCACGACTGCCCACACATGCAGGAGTGATGGGAAACGATATGAATCCTGGATAAGGTGCATTTGAGAGCTAACAATTCTTAGGACATAAAGAGTCTTTGGCTTAGGCCCCGTCCAAGGCCCAGGTCTTGAAACATTCCATTCCTTGTAGATCCTGCTGGACATGAACAGCAGGAACGGACCCTATACCTTGGACAACAGGACCAGAGCCAAACTCGTGGTGGTGGGCGGCGAAGAAGGAGGAGAACACTGAAAACTTGGTACCTGAAAGCAGCACAACAGGAGCGTAAGTTGAGACGGGTGGTGGACTACGATCGGCCAGAGCAATGAATGAATGAGTGACGTAGAACTTGCGCTAAAGCTTTCATGGGCCCAAGTTGACTTTGACTAACCTTTGTCAAGCACTACAATACATCGTTACATCCATAAATGCTAGTATCACTTTGTTAGGCGAAAAGCAAGCCTTATGTTAACCATGCACGGAAGCGCCGTCAACTTCTCTGGGCTTGAAGGCATGTGGGATGGACCATCACGCAGTGGAAACATGCATTGTGGTCAAGTGGATCACTATATCAGGACTTTTCTGGAAGAATTGGATGCCGGGTGCTCTGAACCAAAGATGAAAAGGATCCAGACTGTTATCAGCAGCCCAAAAGTCCAAAAGCCAGGATCTGTCATGATATGCAGTCAGTGTGTCGGTGCCCTTGGCAAAGATCATTTACACGCCCTGAAAATGCAGAAAAGAGATTTTGCAGCATGTGCAGCCTTCTGGAAGACGTCTGTTACAGGGACGTCCGTGCCTTTTTCAACAAGACAATGTAAAACCACATGCTGCACACGTTACAAAGACATTATAAAGCTCGCCTGCAGTCCTGACCTGTCCCTAATAGTGAATGTGTGGCACATTTTAATACCACAGCATAAACCCTGTACTGTTGCAACTTGTTTGCAGGAAGAATGGGACGGAACGCTTTATCATTTGGTGGTGAAAACAACATTACAAAGTGGCAAATGCATTACTGTCCCAACTTCCCAAATATGTTGAAATGTCTATTAAAAAATACAACAACAAAGTAATATGAGTTTAAACATCAAATAACCTGCTAAATAACTGAGTTTTCTCAGTTTTCGTTTATAATTTTAATTCACTCAACTTCTGATTTTGGATTGCACATGATCCCCCAGAACACACTAGGCTCTACTACGTCACAGGACTGTTTGCACCGCACTTTAGCTTTAACTTTATACTTGAAGATCTCAGCTGTGTAATTACTTATCTATATTTATTTTTCTATACTGAACATCTGTACCAAGGAACATTAAGCTGCTTCTCCTACCTGCACTGTACACTTTATATATCTATACTGTTTACAACCACACTTTGCACATGTCTTGTACACTATTGTACTGTATTGTTTGCACACATTGTCTTTGTCTATTTGTCCCTGCACTACACTATTTATATATATTTATACACATATATTCTTGTAACTGCACTGGTGAAAGAGCCCGACTGTGTTTCGTTATACTGTACAACCCTGTATTGGTATAATGACAATAAAGTTGAATTGAATTGAATTGAATTGAATTGAATTTACTATGGATTTTGGATTTACTATGCCTGATGCCAGAGATGTTGTTGTGTTATATGTTTTAAGATAAGATATTGGCCTGAAACATGCAGTGTGCAAAACAGTTCCTAAAAAAGCCCACATTATTTTCCCTGATTTACCTCAAATTGAATCATTATCGCATATATACAAGCACACCGGACAAAAACTTACCTAAACATACCTCCATGAGCACCAGTAACAGCTGTGATTGGATTTAACATGTACTGGACAGGTTTCTGGATGTAGGACACATCAATGTTCAGACACTCTTACATCAAAGAATCAGTCAGTTGGTCCAGACTTGGTGGATGCCTTCCCTGGCACAATTCCGAGGAGAATTCCCTGTAGGCTGGGAATTTAGCCACTGCTGGTAGACCCGTATGACCGTACACATCCATGCACCTGCAGATTCAGCTACTTCCTTCACACTATGGTCTTTGACACGCCCAAATGCAGTCACTCCTTTTAGCCAATCATTAACATCTGCTCTGGAGCCATTTTCCACACATGGAGCGAGACATTCACTGCACTGTAGCACCTCTTCTCCATCTATGGATCCCGTCACTCACACCCCGCAGGGATTTATAGCCCCGGCAGCCTCTGCAGGAGCCTGAAGTTACTACCACCTTAAAGACGCAAGCTGACTCATTTCTTGGTCTGGTTAACTTGTGAAAACACCTGCAGGTTCACATGTCACCACTGATAGTATATCAAAAGCTGGAAAGTTAAATATGAAATAGTCTGTAGTTTATTAAACGAAGAACAAATAAAAACCCAAAGTAGTTGCATAAAATGAAGCACATTTTATTGCATTAATTATTAAAACCATACATGCTATGCAAATCTCTTTCTGAAGTTTGTCTCAAGAAGTTTGTTTTCACAGCTCATGGTCACTTGTGGGTGTAGATTAAGTTTCTCTCACGGCAGCTTCCGTCTGAAACCAGAAGTCAGCAAGATGTAAAGATAAGAAAATGCAAATCAGTGTTATTATTAGTTCTGATATGCCACATCAGTGACTTGACTAAAAACATTTAAAAAAACAAGAACTAACAACTTATCTGTCTTTATGATTCCTGAAAATGGATGTTTTATTGATACGATGTTGTAGTGAGTAACCTGGCTGGCTTAAGATTTTGAGTGCATTGAACTTCAAATAATAAACCAATAAAAATACAGATTATTATTGTTTTATAAGAGAAGTTCAATGAACCCAAAATCTTACGCCACCCAGGTACTTTTAGTTAAAACACTGAAACACTTTTTTGCTGTGTAAGCATTCATTTTAGGATCATTCGGTGTATACAGTGTTTAGTTCCTTTAACTTATTTAACCTAAAAAAAGGACTCTGAAAGAAAGATCTTTTGAATCAAAGTCATTTTTTGAGTTGAGTAAAACTAATTTAATTGCTTGCAACAACTTGAGAGTGTTGTTTTAGGTTCCACTTTTTGGAATGTATGTACAGGGCAGTGTAAGGCAACTAATTTCCAAAGAAAATTAATTTTTCTCCACTATTATGCCATATTAGCGTATCATCACTGTCCAAAGAAAAACAAGTATCTCCAAAATGGCAACTTTACAGGAGAGGGCAAAACCCCCATTTAATTCTAATGGAAGTCAATGGAACCAGACTTTTCTCCAAGTGATTTTGGGCCACTTCTGTTGGTCCATTCATCGTGAAATTCTCATACAGTGTAAACAGCAGCTCATGCGATCGAATGATACATAAAAGTAAAAATCGACAAAAATGGACATACATGTTTTTCATTAGACAGTAATGATATATACTGCATATAACAACTCAAGGGACACGTGTAGGCTCACTGGTGGCTTTGCAGACCAAATAAAATGGCTACTGCAGTCAGTACATTTCTGTACATTAGCCCATTTCAAACCATCACACCACTCTAAATGACTTTGTTTGCATATTAACAAATAACGTGCAAAAGTTTCGAGCAGTCGGTGTCACTCCTCTTTAAAGAGCTTAATTTTAAATAATGCATTTGATCTCACACGTAGATAATAATAATAATAATAATAATAAAAACTCATTTACAATTAAAAGCCACATTTTTCTTTCTCTAATAATGACGTTCTGAATCACCAAACAGCAGTACAGTACTGCGCACAAGTTAGACACCACCCTTTAATGTTCCAGTCAAAACAGAAGTTTCCTCGACTCAGCTGGGGACTCCGAGCAGCTGTTTGAGTCCTGGTAGACCCACAAAACTGCCACCGTCAGATAAGAAGTACTCGAAGCTTTCATCTTTGGAGGGAAAGGATGGAGCACACATAACACGGCAAGCAGTTGGTACCCTCCCCGGGCCATGGAGAGGTGCTTCTCTTACAGTAGGACCGCAATGGCTATGAGAGTAGGAGACCGAGGAGGTCCCCCTTTATTAATTTTTCCCGGAGGCTGAAAGGAGGCAGAAGCGGGCTTTACTTGTCCTCAGACTTTTGCCCCCCAACTTTTACCCTGCGCCCCCCCTTCCAAAAACTTTAGGGGACCCCCATGAGGGGTATGAGAAGGCATAACTACCAACACGAAACGCCCAGGGAAGAGGGAATCGAAGGTAGAAACACGACCTCACGGAATGCCTTTTTTAGGACCAGAGAGAAGAGAGAGGAGCAGTGGAAAAGAGAGGGGATGAGGGGGTAGAAAAAAGGCCTTACCTGTCCTCAGACTTTTGGGGCTCATCAAGCTCCACTCTTGCTTCAGATCTGAGCTAAAGGTGTTTAGAAGAAGCATGAGAAAGCAAGTTTCCTGAAAAGAGTAGAAGCTGAAATAAAGGCAAGTGGTAAAGACAGCTAATGCTGCAAAAGAGGATACAGTGGCATCAGCCGAGCATCAGCAGAGCATCACCGGCCGAGCATCAGCAGAGCATCACCGGCTGAGCATCAGCAGAGCATCAGCCGAGCACCAGTAGCAGGTTACTACAGTATCATATTTTGTTTTTGGAGCTGTGTAATGTGCTGTTATATATGTGTGTGTGTGTATAATATAAAGTCACATTATCTTCCAATATAGTGAGAAAAAAAGTTAAATAATTTATAATAAACCTACTGCAATCTTAAAATCAGAAATTTAAGATATATACTAGATATAAGATCATTCTGCTTACCAAAATCTCATTTTTTTGCAGTGTAAGTGGCTGCTTTGACTGGAAACTGCCAAAAAATGAGATCTTGAGATCTCAAAAAATGATCCTATTATAATTAAAATTGGAATCTTAGATATAGATTCCAATTTTAATTCTAATAAGATATATTTTTAGAGATCTCAAGATCTCATTTTTTGCAGTAACATATATTACTGCTTTTATTTCTGATTTTAAGATTGTTGTAGGCTTATTATTAGGTTATTTTAGTAATTTCCAGACAATTTGTACTGGTTAAGTGATTTAGGAAGCCAAATTGTATCACTAAATTGCCAGATAAAGTACTTACTTTAAGAATTATTAAGTTATATAAACTAGATCATTACACTTGGAAATATCTAAATTTTACAGAGTGTTTCAGCTCAAAGTGCTTTAATAAATATAGATAACAATAATAGAAAATAAAGAAAGAAAATACATTTTTAGCATAATTTTAAGAAGAAAATAGTAATTTAAAATATAACATTAAATACAAAATCTATATGCTAAGAACTAAACTGTGTTTGGATTAGATTTTGGCCCTGGCCCTGGCCCTGGCCCAAAGACAATAAAAGTCCATGTTTACATTTATCGTGTCAGGTTGCTCTCTGGGTGATTTATGTGAG
>JAVGWN010000152.1:0-16975 GCA_034552555.1 Semaprochilodus insignis | reverse complement strand
CCTACCTTGTGCTTCCACTACCTGGCCACTTTATTAGAAACCCCTACCTTGTGCTTCCACTACCTGGCCACTTTATTAGAAACACCCACCTTGTGCTTCCACTAACTGGTCACTTTATTAAAAACACCTACCTTGTGCTTCCACTAACTGGCCACTTTATTAGAAACCCCTACCTTGTGCTTCCACTACCTGGCCACTTTATTAGAAACACCTACCTTGTGCTTCCACTAACTGGTCACTTTATTAGAAACCCCTACCTTGTGCTTCCATTACCTGGCCACTTTATTAGAAACACCCACCTTGTGCTGTCACTAACTGGCCACTTTATTAGAAACACCCACCTTGTGCTTCCACTAACTGGCCACTTTATTAAAAACACCTACCTTGTGCTTCCACTAACTGGCCACTTTATTAGAAACACCCACCTTGTGCTTCAACTAACTGGCCACTTTATTAGGATTATTTTTAAGGGGGTTTCTGATAAAGTGGCCAGGGAGAGTAAATTTTCCCACTTTTGGGGTCATAGGTCATGTCTGTTTTTGCTCCTACTGAAGTCTTTTTGCCTGTTTTGTGTGTGTGAGGGGACACGGCGGAGCTGAAACGGCGCGTCCACTTTGCGGCTCTCGTCGTCTGGTCAATACATTATAATAATAACATGTTACACAAAAGCAGCACTCGCTCTCTGCAGCTGCTGCATCACCGCCTCGCAGCTCCGGCCTGACTCACCACCATTACGGGCTTTAGGAAGAGGCGCTGTGTGGTTTACGTGTGTTTAATTGGGTCTTAAGCAGCAAAAAGAATCCATTAGTGAGAAAACCGCTCGCAAAGTCTCAAAGCGTCTGGATCAAAGGCACACAAACAGCTTCGGAGCGGCGTTAATCAAGCAGGCACGGACACGGACGCTCCCACCAACTATGGGACTGATTCAGGCAGTGAGCAGAAGCTGAACAGTCACAAGGTGTGTCTTCAGTCGTAATGTGGGCAGACAAAAAGCCGGAAATGTATCTTCCCCAAACATCCCTGAAGCCTTTATGGGCAAGATATTTATTTTTCCGGATCAGAAAACAAGCAGGAAACATGGATCTAACAGACAATTCCAAAAAGCCTCATCCATCATCATCTAATTCCGCCAGAGTTGCATTTAATTTCAAAGCGAGAGTTGAACCACTCCGTAAAGTCTTTCCCAGCACATCCCAAAGACTTTCACTGGAGTTAAGGTCATGCGGGAAGATGGATCCTCATGTTCCCGGGAACAGTTCTTTCCCAATCTGAGCACTGTAATCCTGGATGGATTCATAACCTGGTCATTCAGTACATTCAGGTGGGCACTTTATTACCACGTAGCGTTGCAGAGTCTTGACTTGACCAACTGAAGGACCCCCAGATCATAACACTGGAGCACAGTGGGCACTAGTGGGCCTGTACTGCACTGGCTGAGGTTCTCACTGGATCCGAAAAACTCCTCACTTATCATTCTAGCTCTTTCCTTGCGGTGAGAGAGAGAGAGAGAGAGAGAGAGAGATGGAGAGAGGAGATGTCTGCAGTTGAGTTACAATTCTTACACCAATGAAGGAACACACTGTTTGGTGCCAGGGGGCTGTAATGTTAGCTAACTAGCTAACCTAGCTCACGTTAGCACCTACTGACAAAGCCAAACTGGCCCTTTGTGGAGACCCTCGATCTAGTCTGTGGGTTTTATAGGATGTGCACGTGCCAGGTTATTTCTCATCTGTCATCTATAAAACAGTGATCATCAGACTCGCTGCAGTGACCGGATCACCTGTCAGGTACCTGGAGTCTTTACTGAACCTGGAAAACCTGCTTTTAGCTCCAATGAGCTGGAATTCACAACAGGAGTCTCTAAAACTCGTCTCGCTGCCGTCATTCAGTCACTTCACACTTTTAATCTCTAACAAACCTTCTTCTTTTATTGCATTTTATTATTAATGTTTTTCCCAGTTAGTGAATATTATTGGGCTAATATCATTTAATTTATTATTTTTTATGATCCTTTTATTTATGGTTTCAAACTTTAGTTTGCCTTATTTGTTCTTTAAAACCATGTCATGCAGTTTTGTTGATTTTAGTTTTAATCTGATTAAATTCCAATGTAATTTCTTTTTTAAACCTTCATGCTGTAGATGCTCAGCTGCACTGAAAATTTAGGAAACATCCTCAATGATTGCAGCTACCAGTAAAAGGTAAAAGTCCTTAAAGGTAAAAGTCCTTAAAAGTAAAAGTTAAAGGTCCTTAAAGTCAAAAGTTAAAAGTCACCAAAGGTAAAAGTTAAAAGTCCTTACAGGTAAAAGTCAGATGTACTTACAGGTAAAAGTCCTTAAAGATAGAAGTGCTTAAAGGTAAAAGTCCTTAAAAGTAAAAGTTAAAGGTCCTTAAAGTTAAAAGTTTAGTCACTAAAGGTAAAAGTGCTTAAAATTAAAAGTTAAAAGTCCTTACAGGTAAAAGTCAGATGTACTTACAGGTAAAAGTCCTTAAAGATAGAAGTGCTTAAAGGTAAAAGTCCTTAAAAGTAAAAGTTAAAGGTCCTTAAAGTTAAAAGTTAAGTCACTAAAGGTAAAAGAGCTTAAAGTTAAAAGTTAAAAGTCCTTGAAGCCTGAAAGGTCTCAAGCAACAACTTCAGGAGTATTCTAATGGGACTTATACCTGACCCACAATAGGGAGAACCGCACCTCTGTTATTCCCGCTCCAGGCTACAGCTCTATGTAGTTTTGAAGGAGTGTGTACGAGACCTCTCGCCAGAACTGCATAACGCTTTACGGCACCACGTCACACACCAACACCTACAGTATCTCACAAAAGTAAGTGCACCCCTCAAATGTTTTTGTAAATATTGTATTATATCTGTTTATGGGACACTGAAGATATGACACCGTGATACAATGTACAGTCGTCAGTGTACAGCGTGTATAACAGTGTAAATTTGCTGTGTCCTCAAAATAACTCAACACAGCCGTTAATGTCTAAACCGCTGACAGTGAAAGTGAGCGCACCCCTAAGTGAAAATGGACAGATTGGGCCCGAAGTGTCAGTATTTTGTGGCCACCATTATTTTCCAGAACTGCCTTAACTCTCTCAGGCATGGAGTTCACTAGAGCTTACAGGCTGCCGCTGGAATCCTCCTCCACTCCTCCAAGACGACATCACGGAGCTGGTGGATGTTAGAGACCTTGCGCTCCTCCACCTTCCGTTTGAGGATGCCCCACAGATGCTCAGTAGGGTTTAGGTCTGGAGACATGCTTGGCCAGTCCAGCACCTTTCTTTAGCAAGGCAGTGGTGGTCTTGGAGGTGTGTTTGGTGGTCTTGGAGGTGTGTTTGGTGGTCTTGTAGGTGTGTTTGGGGTGGTCATCATGTTGGAATGTTGCCCTGCGGCCCAGTTTCCGAAGGGAGCGGATCATGCTCTGCTTCAGTATGTCCCAGTAAATGCTGGCATTCATGGTTCCCTCAATGAACTGTAGCTCCCCACAGTCGGCAGCACTCATGCAGCCCCACACCATGACACTCCCACCACCAAACCTGACTGCAGGCAGGACACACTTGTCTTTCACTCCTCACCTGGTTGCCGCCACACACGCTTGACACCATCTGAACCAAATAAGTTTATCTTGGTCTCATCAGACCACAGGACACGGTTCCAGTAGCCCATGTCCATAGTCCGCTTGTCTTCAGCAAACTGTGTGCGGGATATCTTTAGAAGAGGCTTCCTTCTGGGACGACAGCCCTGCAGACCAATCTGATACAGTGTGCGGCGTATGGTCTGAGCACTGACAGGCGGAACCCGCACCCCTTTAACCTCTGCAGTGATGCTGGCAGCACTCCTACGTCTATTTTCAAAACACCACCTCTGGATATGACGCTGAGCACGTGCACTGAGCTTCTTTGGTGGACCATGGCGAGGCCTGTTCTGAGTGGAACCGGTCCTGTTAAACCGCTGTATGGTCTGGGCCACCGTGCTGCAGCTCAGTTTCAGGGTGTGGGTTCTTCTTATAGCCTAGAACATCTTTATGTAGAGCAGCACTTCTGTTTTTCAGATCCTCAGAGAGTTCTGTACCATGAGATGCCATGGTGAACTTCCGGTGACCAGTGTGAGAGAGTGTGAGAGCGAGGACACCACATTTAACACACCTGCTCCCCATTCACACCTGAGACCTCGTGACATTAACGAATCACATGACACCGGGGAGGGAAAACGGCTAATTGGGCATAAATTGGCCATTTTCACTTAGGGGTGTACTCGCTTTCACTACCAGCGGTTTAGGCAGTAATGGCTGTGTGTTGTTATTTTGAGGGCACAGTAAATTTACACTGTTATACACGCTGTACACTGACGACTGTACATTGTATCACAGTGTCATATCTACAGTGTCCCATAAACAGATATAATACAATATCTCCAAAACTGTGAGGGGTGCACTAACTTTTGTGAGATACTGTATGGATCTTCAGCAGCTATAAGAAGAAGCTAGCTTGGTTTTGGACATCACGGCAGAGGCTGTGAAGAGACAGAGGAAGACGTTGTCAGAGGAAGAGAGAAAGAGAGAGCGACTGAGCGAGAGACCGGACAGAGTGAATCTGGGACCGGCTTTTACCGGTTGGCGAGAGCTAAAAGAGATAAAGGATGTGAGTCAGTCTCACGGCTAACGGAAAAACACCCACAGCAGGGTGTTCATCCCTGATAATGTTATTTATGGAAGGCTGTAGGCTGGAACTTTATCCGTATCCCTGTCTCACAGAGTTTTGTAGTGTTCCCAGATACCAAAAGCTCCTCAGTCCCGTTTCAGGCTGCATGCGCAGAAATAAATTCATCACATGACAAAAACTTCAGTCAGAGTTTACCCATCTTACCGCAAATATGTCCTGGAAGTTTGGATCTCCTGTAATAAAGTCCTGGAATGTTACTCCGCCTTGTAAGTCCACGTGGTTCTTTCTCCTCTGATGGTGCCGTTGCTGGAGTGGTGCTGGCAGAATCTGACTCCCCTCTTCAGGCACACACGTCATGCAGGCATATGGACACCACAGATTACACTCAGTTATTTACTTATCCAGAGCCACTTACAACCATGCTCAGTGTTCCGTCGGATTAGGTTTCCTAGCTAGTACAGGAAGGTTCGAGTCGGAAACTGGGGCCAGTGCTGGAAACTGGAATCTAGAGTGTAATCTGTAGTGTCCATATACCTGTGTGACGCTTGTGCACATATGAAGGGGAGCCGGATTCTGGACCTTCAGCTCATTAATAAATGCAGGTGTCCATCTGAACACGAGGGGCTCAAAGCACGATCTGTGTGTCCGATAGCGATATCAGAGTGATTACACTCCGCAGCTGTAGGGGGAGCTCAAGAGCACAACATACTATTTCTCCCATGCAGCTGCTTTAATATGTTATGTGTTTACCTTTAAGGCTTTATTAAACTGTTTAACATGCCTTTCTTGGGGAATTCCACCTTAAATTTAACTTGAACAAACCAGACGGACACTGGACTGTGGGTACCGAAGTGTTTCTTTAATAGAGTCATACAAAAATAAAAGAGTTTATGTTGAGCAGACGCTGCATGTAGGTCTTTATATTATATAATCATCTTATCAGCAGAACGTGAACCTCCGAGCGACAGATCAGTCCCGCTCCTGGAATAAATTAATACCTTGCAGTGTTTCTCCTGCTTCAAACAAACTTAACTCAGCTCATTAATGCAGGTAACACACATACACATACACACTCACCGAGCACGTCATCAGGTCCACCTCCTCCCACCTCCACCCACTTTATCAGCTCCACTGACCATATAGGAGCAGTTACATACCGTAGTCCATCTGTATCTCTGTATCCTTTATTTACTCTTTATTACTCTAATTACCCCACAGGACCCCCACAGGACCACCACAGAGCAGGTATGATGTGGGTGGTGGATCATTCTCAGCACTGCAGTGACACTGACGTGGTGGTGGTGTGTTAGTGTGTGTGGTGCTGGTGTGAGTGGATCAGACACAGCAGTGCTGCTGGACACCTCAGAGTCACTCCTGGACTGAGAATCGTCCACCAACCAAAACAATCCAGCACAACAGCGTCCTGGGGGCAGTGTCTTGTGGGCAGCGTCCTATGGGCATAGTTCTGTGTGCAGCGTCCTGTGGAAGGCGTTCTGTAGGCAGCGTCCTATGGGCAACAACCTGGGGGCAGCAACCAATGAGAGGCGTCCTGTGGGCAGCGTCCTGTAGGCAGTGTCCTGTGGGCAGTGTCCTGAGGGCGGCGTCCTGTGGGCAGCGTCCTGTGACCACTGATGAAGGACTAGAGGATGACCAACACTGCACTGTGCAGCAGCAGATGAGCTATCGTCTCTGACTGTCCATCTACAAGGTGGACCAGCAAGGTAGGAGTGTCTAATAGAGTGGACAGTGAGTGGACACTGCTGTGTCTCTGTGGTGGTCCTGTCGGGGTCCTGACCATTGAAGAACAGGGTAATACAGTAAACAGAGAAACAGATGGACTACAGTCTGGGAGTGCTCCTATGTGGTCAGTGGAGCTGGTAATGGGAGATCAGGTCCTAGTAGAGTCTGGTGAGTGTATGTAGTTGATTTCTACACATGAACCTGATTTTGGTCTCAGTGTTCAGATCAGTAATACACTATTAACGTCACTATAATCGGGGTTTTTTATTTACAAAGACATTAAAAACGCATATAAAAGTTGCATACAAAAGAACCAAATCCAAGAAAACAAAATAATTCCTTCATATGTTCGTAAAGAGAAGTGCTTCTTCTGGTAAACATTGATACAGGTACTCGTGATTGGATGCAGATTGCACAGGAAAATAATAATAATTAAAAATAATGATAATAATAAAAAATGCCCTTCAGTTCCACAGACGCTGGTGTTGGGTCGAGCTCATCCTGACAGCTTCAGCACTGCTGTTAAGAAGACATTGTATTTGTGCTGCTTCCACTTCATCTGTTTAACTATTCTTCATTAGGTCTGTGATCTACATGCAGCTCAGCGAAATCCTGCATAACGCTGAGCATCACTGAACTACTGATCATCGGTGTCAGTGTCAATTAGGGCTACATGAACCTGCTAATACACATTACATCATAAACACCACCTTCATTTCCACCCACAGCGGATTCCCCGCCTGTATGACTGCTAGAGCCTGAGCGATCTGCTGGACAGCCAATAATAAGCTGCTACTGGTATGCAGTAAGAATGACTGAAGGTTCATTATCTGCCAAGAGGTCACACTCTTAAACAGCCGTGCAATCCCAATAACTCCTGGCTGGACATGGCAAATATATCCGATCCCAAACTTCAGCCAGGAATGAACAAAAACAATCCAAATCCAAAGAAGCACCGGACATTGTGCCGAATGTGTTTTAAAGCTCCTTCCACCAAAAAAGTAGTCCCCTTTGATGCTACAGGCAGAGCCGTAAACCTGGGTGAGTATCAGGCTGAGCTCGGCTGATTCAGATGGGAGTTAAACTCATTGAGTAGGTGTATAACGGACCATCCTGCACACCAAGCACCATTTATCAGACATTGCTTTATTCGCCATACAGCCGAAACTCACTGACCACCTGACCAAACATGCTGACGGAGCTGTGTTCCAGCAAACAGAACCTTCCACAAATAGGATCAGAATCTCCAAAAGCAGCCCAAACATACAGCTGTATGCAGAAGAACTCGGAGTTTCAGCTCCTGAATGAAGCGATGAAGCTCCGCACGTGTCCTTCACTTTTCAGAATGGACAGTAGTCCGTCTGCTGGGAGTGAAGGATCAGCTCTTAAAGATGTTCAGTCTGTCTGATTCCTGCTTCGTTTAGTGGTGCTGCATCTCCAACATCCAGCTGTAACGTTTCAGCTCCTGCATGAGGTGGAGGAACTCCATGTTCTCCCCTCGCTTTCCCACAGAGGAGATCATCCAGCTCACTGTCACAGCTGTCCAAATGACCTTTCTCAATATAAGCTCACCAGACAACACATATAACAGCGCGTTTCTGGATGTAGCCACATCAGTGTTCAGACACTCTTACATCAAAGAATTGGTCAGTTGGTCCAGATTTGGTGGATGCCTTCCCTGGCACAATTCCGAGGAGAATTCCCTGTAGACTGGGATTTTAGCCACTGCTGGTAGACCCGTATGACCGTACGCTTCCACACACCTGCAGATTCAGCTACTTCCTTCACACTATGGTCTTTGGCACGCCCAAATGCAGTCACTCCTTTTAGCCAATCATTAACATCTGCTCTGGAGCCATTTTCCACACATGGAACGAGACATTCCCTGCACTGTACCACCTCTTCCCATCTATGGATCCCGTCACTCACACTCCGCAGGTATATATAGCCCCATCATCCTCGTGCAGCGCCATCTGCAGGAGCCTGAAGGTACTACCACCTTAAACACATTAATATCTGGCGTGAAATACATGATGGGGTTTCAGGAAAAATCACGGCACATCCGGTGTGTATGGATTTGAAGCTAGAAAAGAAACATGTCCAAATATTCAGCATTTTAGAGTGTTGTGGTCAGTGTTAACCACCTATACCATGATGAGAACACTTTCAACCAGTCAGACTGTTTGTGGAACCGTTAGAATGAAGACTGTTTGAGTTTAAAATATGCAACCTCAATCGACAATATAAACATTTTGTCACCCACAAATATCAGTTATGGGAATTTTTGGCGATTAAAAATTGGTATTGGTCAAAAGCGCCAAATCAGTCAGGCTCTAGTTCAGGCACTGAATCCATAAAGGGGCAAAAACAACAACTTCTGAAAAACAACTTCAATTCTTGGATTGCACCAGTACTTGATTGCAGACCACGTATTCCAGATTACATGTAGTCTGTTCCTACCCAGCGCTAGACACATCCAGGCAAACACACAAAGTGGCCACAATGTTGTCCCAACACCACTATCAAGTAACGTTGTCATGTGGTATTGTTACTACCTGTTGGCAACTTCCAATAGAATTCCATGCAGATAGAAGCGAGCTGATGAAGGATTCTGTGGGGAAGTGATAACGTTCAGACAATGTTGGTTACAACGTAACTGTGTTTGGTATTGGTGTTGACCACAAAAGCTCCATATCAGTCAGACTCTAGTTCCGGCACAGAATCCATAAAGAGCCAAAAACAACAACGTTAGAGTCAGTTTACAATAATCCATTAGCACTTACGAAGGTGACGGCACCAGGAAATCGAACCCGAGCGAACCAGACGAGTGAAGCGTGTGATGTATGTGGAGTGGATGAAACGCTACTAATCAAATACACAGCTAATCAAAGAGTAAAGCTAGAGGATTAGCGCATCCAAGCATGCTAATCTGGCTAACAATGAAAGAAGGCCAATTAGCATACGTGCTTTGCATAATACTAACCAGTGGCTGTTCACTTTAGCTCACTGTTAGCACCGTTAGCATTACTGGAGCCGGCTAATCCGGACTAAAATAAGGCCACTCAGTGGGACATCAAAAAAAAAAAAAAGTGACATCATTAAACTACAGATCATCTACAGATCATCTTCACAGTCTTGGAATCTCTCTCCGGAACGCTATTGCATTGGTAGTGACAGTGAGTGACTGATCAGAGCATTGATTACATGGCTTATACAGTATCCTAGCTGGTGTCAGAGGGTGCAGTGTTTATTGCTTCTCTAAATGGTGAACACACCCTCAGGTACAGCTTCTCTGATCCCACAACTCCTGTTCTACTGCTCGACCAGGCCAAGGAAGTTCTGGAGAACCCAAACTAAAGATCTAGCAGCTATTAGACAGTGCAAACTCTTCATACACCACTCACATCTCAGGATCTAACACACAGAATAAATTAACTCGCTCGTATAAACATTCCAGAACTAGAGTTAACATCACTGACGAGTGAATAATACACAGTCTCGGGTAGATTACTTAATGAGGACTTTCAGCAGATTTTCCAAGAATTCCATATAATTAAACAGTAAACAGAGTCGTTCAGAGTGGTGGTGTGTAAATGCTCATTCCCAGTGGTGGTGAAGGTAACCAGACGTCCCCCTCTAAAAGCTCCCTCACAGAAAGTTCCTACATGAGGTGGTTCTGAATACGCTGCCTGATGTCTGAGACGCTGTTTATGATAGTGTGGAGAAGATTTCAGCCTTAAACTCCATTCATGGTGGAGGGATACATGCTGCAGGGCGCTGTGAGGTCAAATAGTCCCCCAAAGAAACTTATTATTTCCAGGTTTTCCAGATTTTCATCATCAACATTCCATATACACTCAGAAGACACGTGTAGGTTCACTGGTGGTTCTAGATAGTCAATAAAATGTCTATATGTGTGTTCTAGACATGGAGAACCCTGGTTCCCATCACCACCACCACTGTAAAGGACATCTGCACCATCTCACACTCTGAACGAACCTGTTCACATCTCAAACACCCAATTATGGAGAAATCTGACGGAAGGATCAAGTACTTACTTTCATATCAATATGCTTTTGTACATCCAGAGGGCTGATGGTTCTGTCTAGTAGGAATCAGCATGAATGCAGTTTATTTGGGAATGCTCAGAATATTCAGAATTAGCAAGCATTCCCTGAACCCGACTAATGAAATACTTTAACTTCAATTGGATTGCAAAAGTATTCCGATGATAAGTACTTGATTGCAGATCACGTATTCCGGATTACATGTGTTAGTTAGTCATATACATCCCAGCAAGCACGCAAAGTTGTCACAACGTTGTCAAAAGGTTGTGCAATGTTGTCCCAACATCACTATCACGTAACAATGTCATGTGGTATTATTCCTACTTATTGGCAACTTCCAATGGAATTCCACACAGATATAAGGGAACTAATGAAGGGAGTGATAACGTGCTGACAACGCTGGCACTAGGTTGTCCCGTTGTGGGCACCAAAACACCAGGTTGTGTCTAAAGGGATGTGCTTACCGTGTTAAGCATCTCCGTCTCAGTTTCCGAGAGGCACTTGATAAGAACGGCACCGTTAAACAGAGAGATACGGGTCTATGGTTGTAGTTCTGCTGTTCAGCCGTGCTGCAGGAAGGTTCTACGGCTCTGCTACCTGCAATAGCAACACTTTGTTTTCTCAGCTCTATAAAAAACTCCCGTCTCCATTCGGACTGCTTTGATTTACATAAATTGAAGGCTTACTCTATTATTTACGCCTTCGGGGCGTGTTATACTTCTGGAAGCTATAAAAAAACACTTCTAAATTCTGAACACCTTCGAGTTTTCTGGTAATTGGGCCAAAACTGAGGAGCGCACAGCTGTTCCTCCAGTCTTCTGGAAAGCTGCCGGTTCTTTGGAGGCTTGTTGGATGTTTCTTTGTTTTTCCCCGGGTGGTGATGTGGTAGTGCGTGCTGTCCCGCACTCTGCTGAGGGTTTAGCGTCACCAGTTCCCGAGAGGTGCTCACGTTAGCTACAGCACTGGCTCCCAGTTCTGCTCCAGGAAGACGTGTACTGCGGATTTTGGTTCTTCTCCTCGTGTAATCAGAACTGCAGTCCAGCTATGGTCCTTCAGTTCAAGTCATCTGAGCTTCATTTCCTAGGAGACTCCTGAAAGCTGGTGCCTACACTGTGTGTTTCTGTAACCGTTTAGCACTTCAGCTAATTATAGTGGGAGGAAAAAAACAAGGCGGGTTTAGAGCTAGCTGAACCTTCCGGAACTGCGCTACAGGGAGATCCTGGGCCCAAACATAAGGTTCGGCTTTTCTGTTAGAAGCTGGACTCCAGTACCTGTCTCCTCCTGCCCAGTGTGGAGCTGCTGCTGTATCGGTTTTGGGTTCTCTGCAGGGATCCATGCGAGCTCTTCTCTCCACTGGAGTTCCTCTGGGCCCCAGATGTGCCGTTCCGGTGCAGAGACACCGTCCTCTGCAGGTTCCCTCCGGTCCTGCGTGGGATGCTGGAGGAGCTATGTGAACGTTTGATATCTGCCGCCCTGCCGTTGGCTAACTCGTCTCCTGGTTGTGTTCTGAAGCCATTGACCATCCCACTTGAAGCCGTGCCGTAGCTTCTGGAAGGTAGGGATAGTCGGGAGGTACTTCTTTCCCCAGGAACGCTGTCCTCTACCGGTTCAACCGCGGTAGATCCTCGTCGTGGGTCTCTCTTCAGGAAGCCACCCTTAAGGAAGGCCATGATGCCGTCCTGAGGCAGCACTTCATCCCTTCTGCTTTCCAGCTCTTCCACTAGGAGGGAGTCTCCTGTTGCTGTCCTGCTTTTTCTCAAGAGGGATCCTCCTGCACCTGGGATGCCCATGCTGGAGCTCTTCTGGTTCTGGGGGTTTGGGGTTTTTGCCTGATCCTGTTTGGACCTCCTGGAACTCCGTCGAGTCAGGGTACCATCCTCTTTCTGTCCAGTTCTCTGTCCAGTTGTGGTTTTGGACTCTGGCCGTTGCTGTCCCTCAGCCACCCGTGGGGAGCCGTGGCGACCTCTTTGACCCTCTGGGGTTTTTGGAGCTTTTTGACCTTCTGGAGCATTTTGGTCCCTTGGAGGTTCCTTCTTGGAAGAGTTCACCAGGGTAGCAATGGGATCATTGGTGCACCGAGGTCTCCTACCTGACTCCAGGTACTCCACTAGCTGGGCTGGAGCATTAGATGCCGTAGGGGCATTTGCTGCAGAAGGGGCAGTAGGGGTGCTTGAGGCAGTAGGGGCAGCAGGGGCAGCAGGGGCAGTAGAGGCAGTAGGGGCGTTTGGGGCAGTAGGGGCATTTGAGGCATCAGGGGCAGCGGCAGGTTTGCGCCGGTCTTTGGAACCGAAGGACCATCTCAGAGGAAAGCGTTTACTCGTATTCTCTTTCGGTTTGGCGGGGCTCCTCATGCTCACGCTGCGTCCCTGCAGCCCTCGGATAAACGGCCTCTTCTCGAAACCCCCTAACGAGACTGAAAGAGATAGAGAACTGGTCAGACCCTGTAAACAAAGGACATTCTGCATCTGCATATAATCACGAAAACCCGTAAACCAGCCGCTGAAACAGTCTGCAGTAACACTCTGTCTGAAACACTCTGCTAGAGCTCCTGTGTCTTAAACCCCGCCTCCTGATGAACCCAGCATGCTCTGATTGGCAAGCTCGCCCATGGTGTTCAGACTGGTCAACTATCAGAGCAGCATCCTGTTACATGCTCCGCCCCCACACCACTGTGGCTGTTCTTACAATTGCAATATTTTGCCGTATCAATTTGATCCAGAGTCCGACTCCGAAAGTCTGGTAGAACAAGCTGGTAGATCCACATTCTCAAGCTGGACCGGAGCGGACTGGTTTCAGAGAGGTCAGTTTTTACTGGTTTGGCTCTCTGTGTGTTGTGTGAGGGTGTGCCGAGCTTGCCAGAAGGAGGGCAGTAAGGACTGTGCTACAACATGACATCACCTTGTAACAGAGGAAAGGGCCGGGATTCCAACGAGGCATTTCAGGCAGCTGGGAAATGTGGGTTTTGTGGGAGAGAGTTTCTCCCTCAGGCGTGTACTTTGGGATTTAGAACTTTATTTAGAAAGTTTAGAAAGAATGTTTACATGCATACAAAGCTCCAACACACTACAGGAAACAGGAAAACCAGAAAGATCCTCTTTAATGACATTCCCAAGGCACAGTTTTTGTGCTGACGTTACCTCCAGAGGCCGCTTGGAACTTTGTACGGGGTATAGCAGTGGTGGGTATGTAATCCAGTGCTTCAGTACTTGGCAGACCAGTTGTTGCTCCTAGACACGTCCAATTCACACTAATAGCACTCACAGTGGGCTGGGGCAGCTCTGGCAGGGCGGAAATCTTGGAAATCTGACTTGTAGTAAAGGTGATGGTGTGACGGTGACAGGTTAAACTCAGTGTGATTTCCAGCTTCCAGTTTGATTCGTCTTTCCACGATTAATTGTATACATATATCAGCAGTGGGTGTGGCTGAAACACCTGACTCAGCACCCAGGAGCAGTGTCCACATACTTTTGGCCATACAGTGTATTTGGAACCCCACTGCTATCAAAGAGCTACTACAGGCAATGCTTGTGTTGGTGACTAAAGCTACATTAAACGCTCCGTTATGTCACGCTTCCGAGTTTCCCTGACTCCACCGCTCTCCCGAACTCTTCCCAGAGTGCATCAACCGATGACATCACACTCACATGTCCCCAGTCAACCAATCACTCACGGTCTAGTTCGCCCGAGTATTGATTCCACCTGTCTCCAATCGCCCAGTCTGTTTACAAACCCCACACACACACTCAATGCGAATGACCTTCTGACCTTTGCCCGTTTCTTGACTCCGATCTCGTATTCTCCCTCTGTTATGTCCGGTCGTGTTTTGGTGCTGTGTTTAACAACCCAATTGTTCAATAAAGCTCATCTGACGTTTAGCTCTGCGCGCGTCCGTCCAAGTTCTTTGTTCCTGACACATTAGAGGAAAACTGCTCACTGTACCGACACTTAAAATAACTCCGGCTCTGCCTTCCTTCTGTCTGGAAGCAGGGAATGCCTGAGGCTTTGGGAAAGAGCAGCTTACCCTGGTCATCCTTCACAGCTTCAGGCTCGAAGACAGGTGACTCAGGTATGTCGGGGATGGAGGGGAAGGTGGTGGATGTGCGGGACACCATACTGCCTCTCTTGCTGTCTCCATTCAGGCGCATCAGCCAGTGGTCCGACATGGACGAACTGGTCGAGCCTGCGATCACAATACAGTGATGTAAATATTCAGACATTAGCATGAACTAAAGCCCGTAGACAGTGTCAGAATTAGCTGGTGAGCTGAACCCGGTCTGTCTCTGGGGGACGGCTGTAGTGTACAGGGTGTTTCCTCATTTTGTGGTTGTAAGTGCAGCTGTTGCGGTGTTGCTGTCGTGCTGGAACGTGATTAATGGTATTGCTGTCGTGTTAGTGCAGGAAAATAGTTTTATCCACTTTTTCTCAATTTTACAAGATTATTTTAATTATTTCAGACATTTTAACTTGTATATTAAGTACTTTTAACTTTAACTCTCATTAGATGTTAAAATGCTAAATATGCTAAAATGCTAATTCCTTTATTTCTGCTCAGGTGTATTTAGTCTGTATCTTAATCCTCAGCTCTATTTTACTCATTAGCGTTCAGATTCTCTTTTTTGGGGTTTAATATAATCATATTCTACTTTACAGCTGATCAGACATGACATTAAAATAAGGCTACCTTTATAAAGGATTTATAATTGGTTTAAAAATAAGTTATTATTGGTTATAAGTTATTGTCAGGTCATAAACTTGTTACAAAATATTAATAAGCAGTTATAACACATTAATTACAAGGGCAAAAATGAAGCTGATATATTGAAGCTGATGGGTTTATTGGCACTGATGGAAAGATGAAGTAAGATCAGTAAACATCAAAAGCTGAGCTTTATCAGTATAACAGCATGTATGTTCACTATTAGACTAACCACATCCTGTCTAATTAATGTGTTATAACTGTTTATTAATGATTCTAAGGTGTTTATGAGCTAATTAATAACCATTAGTAAACTCTTTTTTAGCCTCAGACAACTGGCCAACGTTTAGAGTGTGTTTTGTGAGCCACTGGGCAACGAGTGGACTGCGGAGCACCCTTCGGTGGACCTCGGGCCAATACTGACAGGGGGCTGGGAGCTGTTTGTTATGAAAATCAGTGGAAAAAATGATTGATTTAATAATAAATAATTAAAATATTTTTTTCATTGTTATTACAAACCCTGCAACGATGGTGCACAAGCTTCATTACATTTTACACATGCCAAATGTGTAAACAAATGAGTCATTCCACCTAATTGGCCACCATTCTGCCTGATTTCTGATAAAACAAGCTCATGCTGGTCTGATCTCGTAATTTCTCCTGTTCTCTGAAGCGCGTTGTGATGGTGTGTGTCTGTGGGATTCACAGCTTCTGCTAATGAATAGGTGGAAAAGGCTGAGAGCGCCTGGCTCAGTGGGCTTCTCTGCTCAGGAGCGCCTGATTATTATTATTGTTATATTGTGATATGACTGTCTCTGTCTCTGTAACTGTGCAGTGTTATGCTCTCACCCCTGATGGAGCTGTTAGCGGACCACGGTGGGATGGCGTTCCTGCGCTGGTAGAACAGGATATACGCTCCTTTCGTACAGAGCTCCTCCTCCGGAACCAGATCCACACTGCTGTCATCATAACTGTACCACTGACCGTCTACTGAGTTCTTACAGTACGCTACAGACACACACACACACACACACACACACACACACACACACACACAGTTCCATAAGGATCATCAAGTCATCAGTATTCATTCCTAAATCTCCTGTTTTTAATTGAACATTACGTCACATGATGTTGCCACGGGCAACAAATCCATCTTCCTCACGTTGCAATAACACAATATGTATTTACTGCCAATGAAATGGTTCATACTGAGGGGGGAGTCTGAATAAGCCAATAAACAGTGTGTGTCTGGTCACATGATCAGATGTCGGCTATTTAATTTTTTTTTTTTTTTGCATAATTTCTTTCCATTGTTGCACAATGTTGCCTCAAGGCAACATGCCCCCAAAAGACCCAATTATTATTATTATTATTTATTTTTTTATTATTGTTGTTTTTTATGATTTTATGCAGGAAAAGTAAATCAAACATGTTAAAGCGTTGCTCTTATAATGCCGCAACAGACCATCTGCTTTACTCCCGATCTTTCTTCTCTCTTTTAGCACTGAAATTTTTAAATGTGCAAACTGAACTTCTTTGTATAATCCATGGTAAATCTGAAAAAAGGCAGCATAGGCGTTTCCTTCACTGCCTTGCACATCCCATAATACTCAGGAAACACCAGCACTGACTCAGTGGACAGCACTGCCTTCTATAGAGACACTGACCTAAGGGACAGCGCTGCCTTCTATAGAGACACTGACCTAAGGGACAGCCCTGCCTTCTATAGGGACACTGACCTAAGGGACAGCCCTGCCTTCTATAGAGACACTGACCTAAGGGACAGCGCTGCCTTCTATAGGGACACTGACCT
>JAVGWN010000151.1:0-15206 GCA_034552555.1 Semaprochilodus insignis | reverse complement strand
TTAGTGTAAATGTAGGGATTAGGGTTTAGTGTAAATGTAGGGGTTAGGGGTTTAGTGTAAATGTAGAGGTTATGGTTTAGTGTAAATGTAGGAGTTAGGGTTTAGTCTAGATGTAGGGATTAGGGTTTAGTGTAAATGTAGGGATTAGGGTTTAGCGTAAATGTAGGGGGTTAGGGTTTAGTGTAAATGTAGGGGTTAGGGCTTAGTGTAAATGTAGGGGTTAGGGTTTAGTGTAAATGTAGGGGTTAGGGGTTTAGTGTAAATGTAGGGGTCGGTTAGGGTTTAGTATAAATGTAGGGGTTAGGGTTTAGTGTAAATGTAGGGATTAGGGTTTAGCATAAATGTAGGGGTTAGGGGTTTAGTGTAAATGCAGGGGTCGGTTAGGGTTTAGTATAAATGTAGGGGTTAGGGTTTAGTGTAGATGTAGGGATTAGTCTTTAGGCGGTTAGGGTGTTTGGAACAATAGGAAGTAATTATAAATGATAACTGTGTACATATGTAGTTTATTGCTAACTCTGTCTCAGAACAGAACCCTTGTAATCATGTAAGACCCAAATCCATCACTGTTGGGTTAAATCGTTCTGTGGATGCACAGTTTGAGCTACGTCAGTAGAATGGTCTATGTAGTACATGAATGTAGGTTCTCTTTGAGTGCCATCTGAAATGTGCACAGACAGAGCTTTACATCAGCACTGGTGAGGCATACAGTGCTCCAGCCCCCCAGCTCTCTCCCTCTCTCCCCCTCTCTCTCTCTCTCTCTCCCTCTCTCTCTCTCTCTCTCTCTCTCTCTCATCCTCGTCCCTGGCCAGCAGATCATATACAGCTCAATCAGCATGTGTGAGCATATCCTCCGCATGCAGCCAGCAGCCTGAGGAACGTCGGAGGCCAGCTGTCTTCTCCACCTTATGCCTCCCCAGACAGCCTCCGTGGTGGTGGCGGGTGAGGGGGCGGAGCCGCGACTCAGCAGAGTAGACGCTCCTTCAAGCTGGAGCCAATCACTTAGAACCATAGAGCAGAAGGTAATGAATAGCCTGATGCTGCTGCGCTCGTTCCTCCTCGTGCAAACCCAAGGTCTGATTGAGGATGGTGGGTTTCGAGGAGGGGGGAAAAAAAGCGCAGGCTGGCGCAGCACAAAGGATGAGCGTCATCATCACTTCTCAGAAGATGTTAGCGCTTTGAAGGCTGACACAGTTTGGAGCCCCGTAACTGCGCTGTGTGCTCATGTCAAAATGTTGCAGTTCTAATTACTGGATGACTGGAGGCTCTCGTCTCCTGGGCGTATTACAGCTTAGACTTGGATATGAGTGCGCGTTTGAGGCATCGAGCCTGTCCTTAAAAGGGGTAGCTCAGCTCAAGCAGGGCTGCCACAACGGATTAGCCTTGATTAAGAAACAATTACGGATTCCAATTTACCTTTTCCAGGAAGAGCATATGATGAGTTGACGATAATACGTATTGTGATTCTCCTACCGGCCTCTCTTTTAGTAAGAATCAGAGCTTGAGGGACAGACCCACTACAAAGGGGTTACATCTTTGGCATTAGTGTAACCCTCACCTCAATCCGGGACCAAAATAGAGGAAGGAAAAAAAGGAATTCTGTTATTATTCATCCTGTTTATTCCATTATTTATCCAGACAGCCATAAGCAATCTAGCCCAACGCACCTGTAGGTTCTTCGTACCTTCTAGATAAATCAATCGAAGGTGTTGGCCAAGTTTGGAAGACTAGAAAATCTGGAAAAACGTCTTCTAGAGCTCTACAGCAGGACAGCAGGATGCAAATAGGCATGTATACAACAATTTAGCAACAACAATATACAACAATTTTATTTTGGCCAAAGTACAACCATAAAACTCCTATAAGGTGTACATGCCTATTTGCATCCAGCAGGACTGCACTGCTGCAGCTCTCTAGAGTAAGTTTTTCCTGTGTTTTCCAGGTTTTCCAGATTTTCTAGTCTTCTATGAGTTTTAGGAGGTGCTTTGGCCAAAATGAGGAATTTCACCACTGCAATATAGACCAGTCGTGTACATTCCTCACCTTCAAGATACAGAACCAGAAGGTGTCTGCCTTGTCTGGAAGATGAGAAAATCTGGAAAACCTCTAAAATGTTACTCTAAATCTTGCAAACAGGCATGTATACAACATTTTAGCACTGGTTAAACTCTTTATTTTGGTCAAAGCATCACCTTACAACTCCTATTAGGTACATTACTGGACCTTAAAGACCATGCATGTACACTTCTCACCTTCAAGATACATCATCAGAAGGTGTTTGCCTAGTTAGCCTGGAAGACTAGAAACTCTGGAAAATCATACTCTAGAGATCTACAGCAGTGCTGCAAGATGCAAATAGTGTCTATATAAAGCTATTTAGCAGTGGTCAATTCTTTGTGGTCAAAAACACCATCAGAAAGTATTTGCCTAGTCTGGAAGACTAGAAAATCTGGAAAATCATACTCTAGATCTTAAAAATCTTGCAAACAGGCATGTATACCACCATTTAGCACTGGCTAAATTCTTGATTTTGGCCAAAGGTCTGCAAGACTAGAAAATCTGGAACATCTTGCTCTAGAGATCTACAGCAGTGATGCACACAAGCATGTATACAACAATTCAGCACTGGTTAAATTCTTAATTCTGGCAAAAATGCCACCTTAAAACTCCTATAAAGTACAATATTGGACCGTAAAGACATTCATGTACACTTCTCACCTTCCAGACACGTCACCAGAGGTGTTTCCGTAGTCTGGAAGAAGATCTTGAGAATCTTGCTCTAGAGATCTACAGCAGCTCTGCAGGATGCATGTAGTATATATAAATCACAATTTGGCAGTGGTCAAAATTCCTCATTTTGGCCAAAGCACCAGGAAGACTACAAAATCTGGAAAACCTGGAAAACACAGTAAAACTTACTCTAGAGACCTGCAGCAGTGCAGTCCTGCAGGATGCAAATAGGCATGTACACAACAAGATAGATAGATAGATAGATAGATAGATACTTTATTGATCCCGAAGGAAATTTAGCAGCCAGTAGCGGTTTCACAAGAAAAGTAGCGGTTTCACAAGAAAATTTAGAATTTAGAAGTGGTTAAAGTGTAACCTTAAAACTCCTATAAAGTACAATACCGGACCGTAAAGACCATTCATGTACACTTCTCACCTTCAAGATACATCACCAGCAGGTGTCTGTCTAGTCTGGAAGACCAGAAAATCTGGAAAACCTACTCCAGGATGCAAATAGGCATGTATATGACAATTTAGCTGTGGTTAAATTCTGCATTTTAGCCAAAGTGCCACCTTAAAACTCCTATAGGGTACATTATTGGACCTTAAAGACCATTCATGTACACGTCTTAGCTTCAAGATACATCACCAGAAGAATGCTAGCATGGCTAACAGTGAAAGACACGGAATGCATTCTCAGTTAGCACAGTCCAGACTGGACGTAGTGTACCTTAACAGTGTTGACAGAATGATCCCAGCTGTGGGCCCTGTACACGCTTCCTGCTTTCTTAGTGGTTAATGCAGCACCATCCAGACAACAACACCACAAAACCACGTACCAAAGCACCGCACTGCTCAAGCCCAGACACATCAAGCCAACAAAGCCGGCGATCGGGGTTTACACCCTCTGCACATTGTATTTTTCCAGATGCAAAAATAAGACGAATTACACTCTTCCAAAAAACTATATCCATTTAATCTGTGAAGACGGCACACGGGAATCTTCTGGGGAAGCGAACAACAACAAACAAGAGGCCAAAACTCATACGACAAAACCAATACGACCAAACGCCCCACGTACACGTCTCAACAGCACTTCAAATTTGCAAGTCTTTTCAAATGAAAATCACAATCAGCCCAGAAAATCAAGCTGTTCTCCTTGAAGAGGATGCTTCTGTCGCGCCGCGAGTTTTCTCATCTCTCCTCGCAATTCAATCTCATTACAAAAGTAATGTACGTTTAATTCACAGGAGCCCTACAGCGAGAACGCGTGGGAACTGAGGAGAGGGGCTTTTTGTCCTCCTCTTCTCCTCTTCTCAAGAGTTTGGTGCTAAATTTCATGGCTGGAAATGAAACGAATGAAAGCATAATCAAAGCAAACTGGAAAACAACCAAATTAAGAAAAGGCTCCATCATAAAAGTCTGGAGCTTTGAGTGTTATTGCTTGTTTTGATGACGCTGAAAGCTACTGACACCTAATATAGGATGAACGGAAGCCTGTTTGAACAATGGCATTCAGTATCAATGTCATTTGTTTTTGACTGAACGTTAGAAGATCACCAGACAAAAAAAAAAAGAGTCCCCTGTGACTGAATGTACCTGGTAGCGTGTATCACCTCCACAAACACCAATAACAGCTGTGATTTGACATGTACTGGACAAGTTTCTGGATGTAGGCCACATCAATGTTCAGACACTCTTACAATCCAAGAATTGGTCAACTGGTCCAGATTTCGTGGATGCCGTCCCTGGCACAATTCCAAGGAGAATTCCCTGTAGACTGGGATTTTAGCCACTGCTAGTAGACCCGTATGACCGTACGCTTCCATACACCTGCAGATTCAGCTACTACCTTCACACTATGTTCTTTGGCACACCCAAATGCAGTCACTCCTTTTAGCCAATCATTAACATCTGCTTTGGAGCCATTTTCCACACATGGAACGAGACATTCCCTGCACTGTACCACCTCTTCTCAATCTATGGATCCCGTCACTCACACCCCACAGGGATTTACAGCCTCATCATCCTCGTGCAGCGCCATCTGCAGGAGCCTGAAGTTACTACCACCTTAAACATGCAAGCTGACTCATTGGGATTGACTCACTTTGACTGTGCCGCTTGTATTTTTTCTTCTTGAGCAATGACGTGTGCATATTTGTGGCTTTGCATCGTTTCTCAGTTCCTAGTAAAGGAATATTAATTTCTGAGGAAGATGCATAAGGAAGCCAGAGAATAGGAACTCCTAACAACCACCTGGAAGACCACCAAAACTGTCCCCATCAGATAAACAGTACTTAAAGCTGCCATAGAAAGCCTTTATTTAATATGTTCAATTGTTCTCTGCTGTTCTACGTAGAAGACATTTGGACATTTAGACTTTGGTTGGACAGATGCTGTTTTACATTCCCATACACACCCTGCGATCTGGTGCTAGAATGAAACAAGCTCCTTTTTTGAGGAGCTCATGAATAATTCGATGATCTCTGCTCTGATTGGCTGGTTTACAGTGAGACGCCGCCCACAAGGACCACACAGAGGCAATATGTGGAAATAGGCTAAATAGAATGATCCACAGTGTAATAAACACTGTTGCTATGGTAGTTAGCTTGGAGCTAATGTACAGACTGCAAGACTAAAGTTGTCCTGGATCCTGTTAAAGATGTGGGAGCTGAAGTTTCTGTTCTCCAGCTTGTATTGGGAGTTTTCTGTTCCACCTTAAATGGTGCCGCAGTTACATTTTGGCACCTGTACAAGCTGCAGCATTTAAGGTGGAACGGAATTTTGGATTAAGAAGCTGGTGAATAGGAAGCAATTACAGCCTGGTTTAAAGATGAACACCAACCATGTACCGCTGACAGCTGGGTTCCTTCAGAAGGGACTGTAAAGTACATTCCCTTCCCAGCCTGGAACGCTGGATTTCTCCACATAGTCCACCATTTTGGTTCTGCAGCTCCGTTGTGGTTGTATGTGAATGCTGGGGGTGTAAATATTAATGAGTCTGTTCCGTAACAGTTTAGGAATTTGGAATCGCTTAGGGCTAATGCTAAAGGCTAAAGGCTAATAAATGTCAGCCAACAATCAGCAATCGAACAATTCATCTGCAAACACATTAATCAGAATCAGGAGCGGCCATATAGACTCATGATCAGTTCATGCCCTTTGTGAAAGGTTCATCCTCAAAGCACAGCGCATCTTCTCCGACAAAGCGGCCGCTAATCGAATGATCCTAACTTCTCCTGCTTGGATATCATTAAACTCCACAACAGAAGGCACCGCAGCTGGTAATGACTGTGTCAGATGTACAATAGCAGCTTATGTGGAAATGGCCACACGGTCTGCCAAACTTTCACACACAGCATGCTAATTCCACACGGCCCGGATCACAGACGGTTATTGCATGGCTTGATCTCTTATTCCAACCTCACCTTAAATGCTGACGCTGATGACGGCAGTTATATTGAGGCTGCCGGGCCTGCAGAGCTTCACCCCTGCCTTGAGGTGTTTGTGGTGTTCTGGAGAAACGAGACCAGCTTGTTTGTCAGAGACTTTTCTAAAACTGACACTGAAGCTTCGAGGGTCGGCTGAAGCAGAGCCCGTTTCAGATGTGTTCTTTGAGGAGAACGTCTGGGGACAACCGTGAGGAGAAGTGTTTGGGATAACGTTGGTGGGAATGTAGGGTGGAAAGAAACTGACCATGAAATTTCTACACCAAATCCACATTTCAGGAAGGTGTACCTCTCAGTAGGGGGCGCTGGAGCACTGACCACAAAGCCTGTCGTTAGCATATGGATGTAGCGTAAGTTAGCAAGGCAAGCATTCATGCAGTGGGGAGAACACATTACATGAGTAAGCGGTACATGTGGGGGTGCGTCGATACAATACTCAGTATCAGTATCAGTCCAACACTGGCCAAAATCGCTGGATCGGATATCAGAAGGAAAAGAAAAGTATTATTGAATGTGATCCATTATCCTTACTGTCATACACAGTAAAGACTGCACAATGGTTAATCAAAGGGCATCCAGGCAGGGCATGTATTATTGACAGGGACAAAGATGGTATCGAGTATCGACAGATACTCAAGGTCACGGTATCAGTATCAATAACTCGAGTTGTGGGGAGTACCCTAATTCAGTGCTCAAGTAAAAGTACCGTCATATAAAACAACTTGAGTAAAAGTCCAGAAGTATCAGAAAAATACTTAGGTACTGAGTAACCCATAGGCCCTTTTCAGCCAAAAGAACCCTGGTTCTTGAACTGGTTCCATTCCGGCTTCCTAAAACCTTAGTGCTAATCAGGAAGCCAGTCTGCATTTACACCAGTTTTTATTGGAACCAAGGAACGTCAAAGGGTACGACATCAACGCCAACAGGGGGCGCTGCACAGCGGTAGTAAACAGTAGTACCACGATGGCGGCCCGTATAGATCACCTGCGAGCCTTTGTGCTGTTAGTCCAGATGTTTGTTTATATCCAGGAATCAAGCACGGATCAACTACTGGAGATAAGAAGATGTAGAAGAGCTTCTCCAGCAGACCACTGGGTGGCGCCATTGTTGCCTTCTCCTTCTGCAACAACTGACACATCCACGGATGTCCTCAAAGTTCGTGCTGAATAACCTACTATTCCTTGGTTCCAGCTGGAAACCAACTTTGCGGATTCCGAAATCTATTTATCTTTGTGTGGACATGCACCGAACAGTTCAAAATTAGGTGCAAGGACTGGAATGGACTACCCATGTGGGCAGAAGAGGGCTATTACAGAACTGCAGTGGAGCTTATTAGTAAATCCAGCACCAATCTGAAAACATTTTCTTATATTATTTTGGTCTAAAATAAAATGCTAGAGCTCCAAAGTCAGAAATGTGACCAATCACAGAACAGTACAGATGCTGTTAACCACAAAACACAAAAAAGGAAATTAGTAACTATAATATTATAGGTCTGAACTGTAACTGAGTATATGGCCAGTTCCTTTACTCAGTAATATACTGGAGTGGATCTAAAAGTATTACTACTAGAAAGCACTCAGCAGATACAAACCCAGCATTACTGTACATGTAGTAGCACAATTCAAGTAACAGGCTGTATTCGAAATGGCTCACCGCTATACCGCACACTGTATACGACAGTAGTATGTACTGCATACTGTATACGCCCCCTGTGTGTGGTATACAGTACAGTAACAAGTTCTGACCTACAGTGTAGTATACTAATAGAGTCACATGACCAGTTACCTCACATTTACCTCAGAGCTGTTGTTACTGTATCCACTGTTTAGAGCTAGCTGCTGCTAACGCTGCTCAGTTCACCTGAAATACGGTTAGGCTAGCTGTTAGCTCCCCTCGGCTATTTCACTCTAAAACTGATCCTCTAAAGCGAGTTCATCTTTTATTAATCTTCAGACCTGTATATTTTAACTTTCTGAGGCTCATTCTGATGAACACACACCCCACTATAATCACTACACCCACATTTACACTCGGAGCTGGCTGCGTTTAGCTCCCCAGTGTTACCCGCCGCCATTTTCTCTGGCTGAAGCAGGCTGAGAGCTGGTGAGGCCGTGGTGCATGATGTGATGCAGTACACCATGAAGATAGCTCCACCTGTATACTAGAAACTCTGACTGGAGTAGAACACCATCTGGGTATCTTCAGTGACCTACAGATTAAGAATTTGGTCACATACCGCAGACTACATGCTACTATTAGACAGATTTAGTATGTGAGGAGTATGTAGTGTGCCATTTCGAATACAGCCATAAAACGTATCTGGTCGAGTGATCCCTACTCTGAAGAGCACACATTAGAGCCGTCTGGGTGGAATCTGTGGGTATAAGATGGAGCATGACCTTCCTAGCAGTGGGTTTTACAAACCAGCCCCATAAATTTAAGAAGAACTCCACTGTTTGTTTGCTTGTTTGTTTGTTTATTAATGCATGCATAATTCAATAATTCTGAATAACATAAAGTCATTCAGAAGTGGTTTTGACAATACTTGCAGCCAGTATTCATTGTAGAAGTGATAGGAACCAGACATCCATGTCTAAAAGCTCCCTCACAGAAAGTCATTACATGGAAAGGAAACAAATCATGTATGTTTTATAAGGTTCTGGCCTGTAAAATATTTTTTTAAAAAGTCATGGTGCATGTAGATTTCCCAGATTGATCAGAACCCCTGGTTCCCATCACCACCACTGTGAAGACGTACATAGATTTCTCTACAATTAACCATTTCACAACTTCTAGAGGTGGATGTCTGGTTCCTTTCACCACCACTGAGAACATTTCTGACTCTTTAGGTTTCTCTAGAATGACTTTCTGCATTGCTGAATTATGTAGAAGGTTTGAAAGATTGGTGGAAGTCCCCTGTTTCACGTTGCCCCCCAGTGTGTTTGTTGATCTGAGAACTAACTAAGCTTTAAGATTAGCTTAGTGCCAGTACCTAGTGCTCAAGGTGCTCAAGGAAACGCTCGACTGCCCTGCAGGAAGAACTAGCTGGAAACAAGATACTATCGTTGACTCATGCTATGATGTTGTGACTAACACTGTCAGGTAAACTCAATTAACACTTACAGACTGTCAGGAACAAAGAACTCGGACCGACGTGAGCAGAGCTAAACAGAAAGTTGGTTTTATTTAACAATCGGACGGTCGATACAGACAGCAAAACACAAGACAACATACAGGGAGAGGCGAGAACAAAGTCAGAAACAGGCAGAGGTCGAAACCGGAAGTGGCAGGCAGCGAATGTAAACAAATCCAGAGGGGGGCGAGCTAGAAGCAGAAAACGGTAGACAGGAAGAAGGGTCAGAGCCAGGAGAGAAACAGCGATAACGAGCCAAGGGAGAGATCCAAAGAGAAAAGGTCAAAGAACGAAACAGGTCAGAACCAGGAGTCAGACAGAAAGTAGAACTCAGAATTGCTATAACAGACATTAGGGCAAAACCTCGCAATAAGGTAGCAGTATGGAGGGACTTATAAAGGAAGTGCCTAAAACTCAGGTGACGTTGAACGGATGTGATTGGACGCTTGGGGACATGTGTGTGTGACATCATTGAGCAAAGCCCCATGGGAGGTTGAGTCCGGAAGAGCGAGGGAGCCGGGAGAGCCCGGAGGCGTGACACAGACGCATTATGTGCAAAATATTTAAAATAATAAATAATAATTCAAAATAATAAATCATAATTCTAAATGATAAATAATAATTCTCAGAACTATCCAAAAGCCATGCCTGGGGTATCTGGCAACTTGTTAATAACACCATGTAACAAGGCTTCTACAGCATGTGTTATATTCCTATTGCTTATGTGTGAACATAAACAACAACAACAGCTACATTCATCACACCCTTTGTTTCTGTGAGCAGGACAATGAACTTGTATATGTATTTGTATATGTATATGGAATTAAAAATCTGGTTTATTCCACACGTTACTCGGTAATGAGTACGATATTAACACAGTGCAGTATATATACTATATATAATATATACTGTAATATAATATATAAGTTTACCAGAACATCAAAACTGTGACAGATTTCTTAATAACAGCTTTTCATTCATCTTCAATCCTCAAAACTCGACAGGATAAAACTTGGCCATCTAGACGAGCCGCAATCATCCACCTCACCTTCACGAGTGCTCCTGCAGTGCTCGCACATGAAATGAAGTGCCCACGGTTTGTCTTGACCCCCGACAGGCATGCTGAAGTATGCTCTGTAGACCTCACACATCTCAGCAGATGCTTTCCCAGAGTACTGTTCCGCTCTGGTCTTGATAAATTGGTCCACAGACGTATCAGAACGCATCTGCCGGATGCTGCAGCCTCTTGATGCCTCTAAATGACCTGTAGCTCTGGATCCACTATCCACTCACTCAGCTGGAGCATCAACTGAAACGGCTGTTTCAACACACCTGTATTTATACTGCTATGTAGACTACTGGACAGTCCCACACAGTTCTAAACAGTTCTCCAAAGTTCTAGAAGATTCCAGACTACCAGTTCTATATACCTCTTCTGGAGAGTTCTCACAGCTCCAGAAGCTACTTGAAGTCAGCACTGAATGTATCGCAGATGTTCTGGACTACAAAGAACTTCTCAAAGCATCATTGTGCTGCCCACTAAAGCAAAGTTTATGGAGACCGGTAGCGTTTGGTGGACATTTTAGGCCTCAGGAATTAAGAAAACACCCTCACAGTATCCGGGAACAAGGAACAAATGAAGGTTCGTAATGTTTTGATAATCCTTTCATATAATAACCGTTCCTCAGACATCTGGTTCCATTCACCACCACTATGCAATTGACGTCAAACCACTCGGAGTGACTTTGGGAATGTCTTAATGATGCACTTACGCAGAAGTACCCCTTTAATCCCAGCATAGAGCTTAAACAGCTGCACGTTCTTACGCCAGCACTGAGCCGCATGGGGCTCCTGTTACTTCACTTCATGTTACATGGAGCTACAAGGACTTCTGTTCTATTTCAGGCCGGATTTGTTACAGATCTGATCGGATTTGTCCTCCCCAGTATCTGATCCGGCATTTTCTGCTGGTATCAGCCCGATACCTACACCGAGTTCTGGACCAGGGCCATCTCTTGTGCTTCCTGAAGGTATTACAAAGCAATCGGGCCATTTCTGTCCACAAAGTGCACCACAATTTAGGGGGGAGTTGGCACACAGATGGGACTTAAAATGTCTGGCTGTCAGGCAAAAACACTAGCATCTTTTGGAGCCTACTAGCAATTTGAGCCATCACAGACCAGACAAGAGAAAAGCTGTGGCTCCCAAAACCAAGCGGGCAGAGTTGTGACTGTGTTGTAGGAGATGATACAGGGGCTTTGTTTGGATGTAACCTGACTACATCTCCAGCTCCGTCGCTCACTGACAGCTCCCATTCGCGTCTGATCCAGGTATGTGTTTTCAGCCTCTTTGATGCCTCCAGTTAGTGCTCCTCATCTGAGGCCGTTTAATCATTCCGGCGTTTCTGTACAGAAAACTGAAATAGCATTTTGTTTTCCTCTTTCTGCCGTGACACCGCCAGCTCTTCACTGAGCACGCCGCAGGAGAGATAATCAAATCAGGTTCTTCAAAAATAGAGCAACTATCTCCCAACCCCCGGAGAGAAGACCATCACACGTCCGTCTGTCGGATTCCTCTGTACGTATGTGCTGATGAACGTGTGGGTAATGTAAGGATGGGTTACGGGGTCAAGGCATAATGTCATTACACCGGATGGGATTTCATGTTACACGATACACTGTGTGTATCGTAAATATCCAGAAAGCCCTGTTAACGAGCCAGTTCCGCCACTCGCAATGAGAATTCCACTCACTTTCCAACATTCCGGTATTTATTTAGTTTGTTTGTGTTCTAGGTAACACTTTACAATAAGGGTACATCTATTAACAGTACTTAAGAAAGCTTTTAGCAGTACTAAGTAGTTAAGTCATGTAGCAGCAATTAATCATTAACTAATGATAAAAATAGGAACTATTATTGTTTAATATGGTATTTAGTAGTTTATAATTCTTACTAAATGCTTAAATAACATCTCAATTAATCATAAAATAATGTATGGATAATTCCGTCGTCTAATCTGTTCCTGGAGTATTCTTACCCTGCATGTTTGTGTTTTACTGTTCCAACTAATCATGGCCCCCCAGTTTCCCAAAAGTGTCTAGATATAATGAATTATGATATATATATATATGTGTGTGTGTGTGTGTGAGCTGGAGGAACAAATTGCAAATATAAATTGGGAACTATTATTGTTTAATATGGTATGTAGTAGTTTATAATTATTATTAAATGCATAAGCAACATCTCAAATAATCATTAAATAAATAATGTATGTATAATTCGATTTAATCTGTTCCTGGAGTATTCTTACCCAGTTTATGTGTTTCACCCAGTTTCCCAAAAGCATCTGTACATAGTGAATTATTATGAGATATATATATATATATAATTATAATTACTAGTAATATATACATATATATATATATATATATATACACACACATATATATATGCTGGAGGAGCAGTTTGCACACATAGTGGTACTATTAACAGCTGGAGGAGCAATTTGCGCATTTATATACAGTATATATATATATATATTCAAGGATTCATATATGGCTGTTTTTTATCAGTACTACTTTCTTTGACATCATCAGTTTCTAAATAAGTAAATCATTTTCATGAAACGGTAAAATGTCTCACTTTCAACATGATATCCGACGTGTTCTATATTGTATTATGAATAAAATACGGGTTTATGAGATTTGCACATGTCTGCATTCTGTTTTTATTTACACAGCGCAGCGTCCCAACTTTATTGGAATTGGTTTTGGAAAATAGTTTATATATATATAAATATACATATATTCTGATTTTATGTATTGTTCTTTTTGAATGTATTAGTTAAGCATTATTAATGCACGGACCCCGCTGCACATCTCTTGTAAGAACTGCTTTATAAGTGTCTAATAAACATTACATAACCAGTATATACTTTTAGATATGAATTTGATATGTACTTGATAAACTTTGTGCTCTTACACGCGTACAAAGTGATGTAAGGTGCACAGTTAAGACTTTAATTAGGATTGCATTTGAAATGATCACAGACTTCAGTAAACTGCTCGTCAGTGCTTACTTCTTACTGTCCCCATTACAGTTACCCGAGACAGTTATCATTACTATGACTAACATTTGATTAATTGAGAAATTAATGAAGCATTTAGTAAGGATTATAAACTACCTAATAACATCTAACATAATGTCAGTCCTTATTTCTATCATTAGTTAATGATTAATTGCTATATTACTTAACTATTCAGTAATGCTTATTAACTGTCTTAAGTACCGTTAATAGACGTACCCTTATTATAAAGTGTTACAGTTTTCTATTTTTATTTTTTGTTAGATAATTGTTTTCCGCTTCTCTTACTCTGTTCAGTTATTTCACTCCTTCACTTTTATTATTACTATACTATATGTACTATAATTATTACTGATTTATCTGTATATTAGTCTTATTTGTCAGCCCTGATTTATCTTATTTGTTTCCTAGTTTTTGTTGCTTTGTAACACTTTATTATTAAGTCTTTGGTCATAAAAAATGATATGTGGTCATATAAAAAATATTTTATAATAAAGAAAGCTCGTAATCCCTTCTTTTGTACACGTTGTAAAAAAGTGAAGGCATCAAACTATAAAATAGCACTCATGGAATTATACAGTCCACCTTAAAAACCTCCAGAATGGAGCTTTACAGGAGGATGAACCAGCTTTCTTACCCTGCAGTGGAGCTGATTTATTAGGTTTATTACTAATCAGGTTTGGAGCAATTCTATTGGTCGGTCCATCATGAATATTCACTAAACTGAAAGGAGAACTAGAGCTTTTACACTGTGCAGAAAAAGAGATCAAAGTTTTTACACCACTAAATATATATTAGAGGTGGAGATATGGAGAAATATCATACTGTGGTACATCAAGAGGATATGTGGTGTATCAGGATATGGACTGGTTCAGACTCTCATCAGTTGGAGCTGTTAAGTGTGAGACTGTAGAGTCTTTAAGACCACCAACTACATCCCTTTAGGTAGGTGTGTCCAAACTTCTGACTGCTAGTGTAGCACCATTTATCCTGATAATAACACATAGTGCCCACCCTGTTTCAGAAAGGCTTAAAATTCAGGTTTTATTTGACTCTACATGTTGTCATTGCTGCTGCTGCTGCTGTGGCTGAGGAACCAAGACGGATACTCGAAGTTCCCACTCGAAACCTCACGCAATGTTGATCAGTAAACATCACCAAAAGCATGAAAGAAGCACTTAAAAGGGACGTGTGAAACGACAAAGCGGCTTTTCCACAGGCAGGCCTCCTGTTTGATGAGCATCACTGTCAACACCGTTAATTAGCTGTTAAAACACATGCCGCCGGATGAATTAATACGGGCTAATAAATTGATAAGGCGGTGCAAATGAAGGCTTTATGCCGGAGAGGTGGAGAGCTGGTGTTGCAGGATAAGAAGAGAGCAGCAGGGCTTATCTCTTTATTTGCTCCTTTGACGGACAGCTGAAGGAGTCGGCCGCTGTCTCTGAAAGCTTCTATGATCTTTACGGCTCTGACCCGCACGGACAAATACAGTGCAGGAAGCTGGTTGTCGGTGTGAAGACAGGCAGGAGGAAGTGGCTCACACGTAAACATCCGAAGCCTCTGGGGAGATGGAGGACTTGCCTGTGCTTGCCGTGTGAGGTTTGGGGTCGAGGCAAATGGGAGTACATCATTTGCGGCTGAGGGAACGACATGTTAAACAAACAGGAGCAAAAAAAAAAAACAAATTCAAATTTATATTCAGTACCAGCCAAAAGTTCAGACGCATCCATCTAAATGGATGTAGTTGGTGATCTTAAAAACTCTACAGTCGTACACTTAACAGCTCCAACTGATGAGAGTCTGAAAC
>JAVGWN010000150.1:0-14212 GCA_034552555.1 Semaprochilodus insignis | reverse complement strand
CGCCCCCGCCCCCACCATTCCAGCCTGCTTACTATCAGAACAGGGGCACTAGGCAGATCTATAATCAATCTGTTCTGTACTCGGACGATCTTGAGCTCCTCTTTTTATCGTTTAGGTCAGGATGGCTTTGTGATTACGAACCGAGGTGCGTCATGTTCATCAGAACCGGTGTTTGGAGGTGTGGCGCGTATTTCCAGCAGTAACAGTGAGGAGCCTCATCTGCACATGAACATCAGTATCAGTACTGTTTACATCATCTCACTGAGACAGCCGGGGGGTGTATATATAAGCCCACCAGACTAAAAATGACCGAGCTGTACCTAACAACCTGTAACACCTCCACCAGCACCAATAACAGCTAAGAGTGGAGCTGGATGTTCTCCTCTCTCTCAGAGATGAAAGTGTTGGTGGGTGTCCCAGGTGGTTGTTAGTTTTGGGTACTCGGTTTGGAGGTTCTTCTTCATTGTGTGGGTGGATTATCTTGTATCTAATCTTCCGATAAATATCTCCTGTTTTTATGGGGAAGGTAATAAATGGCGGGTGGTCTCGGACCCCTGTGCAGTACGGCAACAAAACGACAAAAATAAAGTCAAAGTTAAAGTAGAAAAACAGCTTATAGAAACTGGTTGCTTGGCAGTTTGCACCAGACGGTTTTGGGCCCCAGGCAGCATGAACTTGTCATTTGTGCAATGTGTTTTTTCAAGGCCTGCTCTGAATGTGAGGCTGCATCAGCTCCGCTGGGTTCTACAGCGGCACCTGGGCTCCGACACCTGGGCCTCCATGATTCTGCTGGAGCATGAACGCATCAACCTCCCTCCCTCTCTCTCTCTCTCTCTCTCTGTCTCTCTCTCTCTGTCACTCTCTTTCTCTATCTCTCTGTCTCCCTCTCTCTTTTTCTCTCTCCCTCTGTCTCTCTCTCTCCCTCTTTCTCTATCTCTCTGTCTCCCTCTCTCTCTCTTTCTCTCTGTTTCTCTCTTTTTCTCTCTCTCTCTTTCTCTATCTCTGTGTCTCCCTCTCTCTCTCTCTCTCTCTCTCACTTAGTAGAGTGATGTGTCATTCGTGAGTAAGCAGAAGCGGCCACTAACTAGTGTTGAACCCCACCTTTACAAAAATGCTAACTTCTGCTAGCGCTACTATGGAATTTTCAATAGTACATTAGCAGTAAGCTAATGCTGGAGCACATAAACATTGTTTTTGACCATTCTACATCAAACACAGACATCTGAAGTTTGTAAAAAGCATTATATATGTATATATCCCGTGTCCATGCATCTGAATCTTGTGATCACACATACCTTCTATCTTCTGGCTTCTCAAATCACCAGCGTGATATCTGACAGCTTTATCACCAGAGTATCTACAGCCCTAACTCAGCCCTACTACCCACACAAACAACTTCTTAACTCTCATGTGTCTAAAACTTCTGCACAGCTGCTCACACGTCTCGCACACCCAGCAGAGACAACCCGGCTCTCTCTGATCGCCTCCACTCAGATCGGGGGCATTGTCTCGCTTTGATCTGGTCTGAGCATTCGCTCTTCACACACATGCACGCACGATTACACACACACACACACACTCGTGCGGACTCCGTCCCCCTGGTGGCTTCGGCCCAGTTGGTGCAGCTCAGGTCGAGCTCCTGCTCCTGCCACCCAAACCAAATGATGCATAACCCATTATTCAGCGAACTAGGCCACAGTATATTTATCATTGGCTCACGCACACACAAAAAGAGAAAAGAGAAACGCACAAGGCTGTCCAAATCTGGGTCACAGCGAGCGCGAGAGCACGAGAGCGAGTTAGAAGAGAAAAAGAGAGGGGTAAAAAACAACAGTTTGGACTTTAAACAGAAGAGCACAGTCAGCTGTAGGAGGCCGAGTCCGGTGGCTTTCATAGAACTGCACACTGCTGACCAATCAGCTGGTAGGATGTTTAACAGAGCTCAGGAGCTGCTTCTGAAGACGGAACGACCGGAAGGCCAACATTTAGAACAGTCCGTCCTGATAAATGACCAATGACTGACGAACTTTCCTCCAGCTGTTTCGTCAGCAGCTGCTCATGCTGAGAGATTTATGAGCCAGATGTCCAGTCTGGGGTTTTAAAACACCCGGTCCAATTCCGTGTTTCGTTGTTCTGTTGAATTTGAAGGTGCAGTTTCTATTCTACATGTGAGAAAATGATGTCCTAGCAAATTAAATGATCTTATTTCTAGTTTATATCTCTTAAAATTCACATTTTGAGATATTTGTAAGCTAATTCTTAAGATTATTTAACTTATTTCCAGATGTTTTAACTTGTTTTAAGGGATTTTAGGAAGCTAAATTAATTTTCTCACTGTGCTAGCAGATAATTTGGCTTGTTTCAGCTCGTTTCTTAAAAGCAGTAAAATAATTGTCTACTAAAATCACTTAGAACAAGCAAAAAAAAGTCTGTTTTAAGCTAATTCTAATATTTAACTTATTTCAGGATTTTTACTTGTTTTAAGGGATTTTAGGAAGCTAAATGTTCTCACTGTGCTAGCAGCTCATTTGGGTTGTTTTAAGGATGTTTCTTAAAATTAGCAAAAATTATCTGTCAGTGTAATAAAACATTGGTTACTAAAATCAATTAAAACAAGTAAAAAATGTCCGTTTTAAACTAATTTTAAGAATATATAACTTATTTCAGAATTATTTTACTTGTTTTAAGTGATTATAATAAGCCAGATTCTCACCATATTGGCAGATATTTCGTTTTTCTTTTCAAGCGCATATTCTTAAAGTTAAAGATAAGTAAAATTATCTGCCAGTATAATAAGCAAATGTGGTTTACTAAAATCACTTAAAACAAACATACTAAGATAAATCAGCTTAAAATGAGCTTACAACAATCTCAAAATGAGAACTGTAAGATATGTCAACTACATATAAGACTATTTTACCTGCCAAAATCTCATTCCTTGCTGTGCATTTGCTGAGAGAGTTAAAAGCTGCAATTTCTAGGAATTTTAGTTTAAATAAACAAAGATTATCCAACAGAAAGAAGGAATATCAGTTTTCACAGTGTGTAAAAGACATCTATGTAACATCTACTGGAGTTAGCATGCTAACCAGCTAGCTCTGGCCTCTGTAATACCACTGTGTACCTGAGGAGGTGATAGTGAGTCACTGTAGTGCTGTAGGAGTGGAATCAGTCCAACATGAGAGGATGGAGAAGTAGCTCTGCTGCCCCGAAGGCGTGTTCTAACCTCCTATCAGTCATGGTGAAGGAGCTGCTCCCGGTTAGATCATTTAAGGGCAGGTAGACAATGAGAGGAGCAGGAAACACAACCATGGTTGAAGCTCTTGGCGAGTGACTGCCACCGCCACTGCTGCCACCCACTCTCGGCAAGAATCCACGTTCAGTGGCAAACAAAAGAAGCTGCTAGACTGGTGAAGAAGGAGGGAGGAGAAGGGACTGTGCATTTCCTTGTACCTTACAACAGGAAAGGAACTTTCTGCTCAACTCACAGTGGTTGCATGCAACTCGCAACATGTAACTGCATTAAAGTTTCTCTGTGTGGAGCCAACATGAGTTGCATGCAAGCAAATGTCCATGTTGTGAATTGCATGCAACCAAATTTCCATGTTGTGAGTTGCATGCAACCAGATTTCCACGTTGTGAGTTGTTGCAAGTTGCATGCAACCAAATGTCCATGTTGTAAGTTGTTGCAAGTTGCATGTAACCAAATTTCCATGTAACTGCATGAACGTTGTCTGTGTAAGGCCAACATGAGTGAGCTGCATGCAACCAAATTACCATGGTGTGAATTGCATGCAACCAAATTTCCATGTTGTGAGTTGTTACAAGTTGCATGTAAACTTAATTTCCATGAGTTGCATTTCCATGTTGTGAGTTGCATGCAACCAGATTTCCACGTTGTGAGTTGTTGCGAGTTGCAGGCAACCAAATTTCCATGTAACTGCAAGAAAGTTTCACTGTCTAAAGCCAGGCTGTGATTAACTTTGGATTCTATCCCTTTATATTTCAGGCTGGTAATAATTTGTCACGATGTACAAACCAGCATAACACTAATAATGCCCTCAGCCTCCTCTGCTTAGCTAGCTAGTTTATCACTTTAGCAGTAAAGTAGTCCAGGTGTTGTAACCTTTATCATTCTAACTATTACCACTAGGGGGCGCAAGCCTAAAACCATGGCTTGATTTGCAGAAGCTGAAGCAGAATTCAGCTCTCATTTTCAGTCTTTGTAAACAGTGGCGTATGTACCAGTGGCACGGCCGGGGTCAGTCGGCTCACATCTCTGAAGGCCCATTAGAGGCGCTGGCTGGAGGCAAACTGCCGATGATTGTTCTGTATCCCTTTCTGTGTCTGTGAAAAAGCTAAAAGCTCCCGTTCCTTGACAGTCTTCATCTCTTCATACGAGCGCTGGTGGCGCCGACACACAGCGGGACAGAAAATATACACCAGGTCTGAGTGATGGAGGAGACAAGCTCTAACTCTGTCCCTGATTCACCCAGAACAGCCCTTACCACCACCCAGGAACGCTCAGGCTCCTGTAGGGGGCTCCTGCACGCTTGCCCCAGACCAAAAACCACTCTCTTTTCCGGCGTATATAATAATTGGGAATTCATATGGCTGTACTTTACGATCTGTTTCATTGAGGCTCAGTTCAACCTTGCCTCAGGAACACATGGAACTCATGGGTGGGTCTCTCTGGTGCAGCACTGACCACCTGACAAGATTTCCCCTTCAGTGATCTCCTGGTCACCACCACCGTGCTAGAAGAACCAATAATGTCCTTAGGAAAGCACTATAAGTAGTTAATTCGGATTAACAAACACGCATAATGTTGACGGAAGTGTTGTTTGGTCTCAAAAACATTGGCACTCTGTCTAGTCTCAGTCTCAACGGTCAGGACCCCCACAGTACCACCGCAGAGCAGGTATTATGTGGGTGGTGGATCATTCTCAGCACTGAAGTGACACTGAGGTGGTGGTGGTGCGTTAGTGTGTCCACTCACATGAGGTTTTGACTTCCACACCCGGGTCCAAGCCTACACTGCTGGGGCTCTCGTTGTTTGAGTACACAAACACTGGTTGGTGTGTGTTGTGCTGTGCTGGTGTGGGTGGATTGGACACAGCAGTGCTGCTGGCGTGTTTTCAAAAAAGGTATCTACAATGAGTTAGCTTGGCTTTGCCAAGAGGCGCTAACGTTAGCTAGGTTAGCTAGCTAGCTGGCATTAAAGCTCACTGGCACCAAACCTTGGTTTTCTCCATTGGTAGAAGCACTATAACTCACTATCAACTGCAGACACTCCTCTTCTCTTCCTCATCACAAGGGAAGAGCTAGAATGATAACTGAGTGGACTCAAGGCCAGTGTGTAAGGCCAACATGAGTGAGTTGCATGCAACCAAATTTCCATGTTGTGATTTGTTACAAGTTGCATGTAAACTTAATTTCCATGAGTTGCATTTCCATGTAACATTAGCTAGGTTAGCTAGCTAGCTCAAAACAATGAGTCTATTCAAACAATGAGAACCTCAGCCAGAACCTGGACGTGAAAGTCTCTATATATTAAACAAGCCCTTCTGACTAGTGGCGAATCTCCAGAGCCCAAAAAATGGTATTCGGGCCAGCCCTACTGATGCGCAATGCCATCAGAATACACAGTGCGCCACCAAATGTACCACACACCGACATCAGACGCCCTTCTTCTAAATCAATATGAAGTATAGGGAGACGCAGCTCACGTAGGTGATGCCGAAAGGACTTTTGGCTCATGTAGAGTTCTGTACGTGCTGAACTGCAATGTGAAACCAAAACTAGTTTCAATTTTAACGTTTATTTGTTCATTTATGAATGTGATGTGATGTGATGAGACTCAGGTTATTACTCTACAGCAGGGCAGCATTAATATACACACTAACTAAACTATATACTAAATAAACCGAGGTGTATTAAATATACAAAATACATAATATATACACAAAATGCAGAATATACAGAGACCGGAAGTTCTGTGTAGAAACAGAATACATATATAGCAGTGATATGATATATTAATAATATTCATAATATTGTTCATTACAATAATAATAATAATAATAATATATAATATTAATTAATATATATATATAATATATAAATAAAACAGAGGGTCAGAGTGCCATGGTGTTGGTGGTATTGGTGGTGTTGGTGAAAGGCTCACAGCTTGTTCAGGAACCAGACAGCCTGTGGGTAGAAACTGTTCATTAGCCGGTTTGTTGTGGCCTGGATGCTGCGGTACCTCCTGCCCGATGGCAGTAAGGTGAACAGGCCGTGTGCTGCATGGCTACTGTCCAACCGGATCTCATGGTTTTGGATCTCAACTGGCCAGATCAAACGTACACAGCGTGCCATAAACATAAACCTTGGTTTAGAGCCTCGGGTGTGAAAACGAGCCTCAGTCTAAAGTGCAATATGTCCAGTTAAAAGTCACTGGATATAAAACCATGGAGAACCTTCGACGGACGCACCGAGCCCAAACTTTTAACTGATAGCGTTTAGTGCAGATGTGACGAATGGGCTGTTTCTCTGATTTGAGGTCAGCTCCACGCTAACGCCGCGAACGTATTGATCCGTAGAAGAGCACATTAATCTGAGCTTTGAGAGTCGAAGTCCTCACCAAATGTTTAATCTTTCTGTAGTCATAAGTCTGCCCGTGAAGGGGCCACTCTGCAGCTCCATGATTAATACTGAGGCCGCTGTTAATGGCCTCTGGTCTCAGATGATGTACGACAGCCATTCTCCTCTGTTACCTTCACTGCATATGTATGAAAAGGCCGTAAAGTTTCACGACAGTTTACTCATATATAGCGCAGGCGCACTGCGGCAGGTTCGCCCCGTCAAGGAGAACACAGGAGAATATACAATCCGCACTTTGTAAAGTCCCATAAAACATTGATTACAATATGGACGCTGACCAGCGCTGCTGTAAATATCCCGGAGAAGAGCCCTCGCGCCGGAAACAGTCGGGAAAGGCACCGAAGTGCTGACGGCCTATTTGGGAAAATGATTTATGTCGATATTCCTGCTCCATATTTGCTGTGTAAGTGCATAAATGGCAATTACTGGCTCATTAACATTTCATCACTGTCCACAGAAAAACATATATCTCCATTATTTTTAGATTTTAGCTTTCTGGATCATTTGAACGCAGCAGATGCACTTAACGCTTACATTTTTAATGGGCTAATAGAACAGCTCCAAAATCAGCTGGAATACAGCACATAAAGGTTCACATGAACTTACATTTAAAAAGTGAAGAAGGTTTTCGCATATGCAAATATACCACCATTTGGAATCTTTTCTGAATGTGAAAAAATAGAAATTAAAAATTAATTATATAAATGACTGTAAATACATTAATTTGATACTAATATAATGGCTGTACTTCATAATCTTCCATTAATTTCTCATTTTAGACCCTAAGTGAGCTATAGGAGAATCTGCCGTGACTAGGAACGCTGTAGGAAATCCAGAATAGAGTTCTAAAATAAAATTAATATCCAGAATCAAGGTTGAATTAAATTAATATCCAGAAAGAAGCTATAATAAAATTAATGTTTATAATTAAAGTACAAATGAAATGATATCTGGAATAAAGTTGTAATAAATTTAACCTCCAGAATTAAATTCCAATGAAATTAATAAACAGAATTAATTTCTGATAAAAATCAACATGTAAAAAATGTAGTCATTGTGCACACCTTTATTTACACCTGTTTAAGGAGATAGTTAGATCTTATACACAGGACAGTGGTCCGGGTGGTCCCAGGGATCATCGGACCAATATCTGCTTGTTAAGCTGTGATGTATCGACCTTCATGTCCGGGTTCTAGCCTCTATTAGAACCCGGACATGAAGGTAAGAAACACCCTATGAAGCCCACAGACTGTATCAAGGAGATCTGCAAATGAGCCGTTTGGATTTGCCAGTGAGTCCTAACATTAGCTAGGTTAGCTAGGTTCGCTAGCTAGCTGGCATTAGAGCCCATTGATTTTCTTCATTGGTGTTTCTTCAAGAATTGTACCTCACTACCAACTGCAGACTCTCCTCTCCTCTTCCTCACCACAAGGAAAGAGCTAGAAGGATAACTGAGTAGTTTATCTAACTACTGGAGAGACAGAACCGCAGCCCACTTCGTAGAGGCTCAGATCCGGGCCTGTTAACAACCAGATTGGAGTGTAAAGAATCTAGACCCTTTTAAACCCACAGTGGTGCTGAATAAACAAGGAGGCGGCTGTGAAAAGGAAACCTTTACAGGTTCTGCGATTGTCACAAAACGAAATAAAATACCTTCATTTGCAATTTAATTTTTCACATGAGCACGAGCCATTTGTGACAAAAATGAAAATAAATTTAAAACAGCTATTTGTCATTTCATTTTAGTCGTTATTCTGGTATTTCAGAGCCAAATCTAAAATGAAAAAGCTAATAGAGAAAAGAAAATCCAAACTTCATATCGTTCATGAAATGCAAGAACTGACCAACATGCAAATATATGTTAATTAGCACTGGGAGGAGCTAAAACTGCAGAACTGCCTGCGAATCCAGCGAAGGCGGCTCACAGCAATACGGCGGACATACTGTTTGAAACGGTAAATGAGTTAATGAGGGTGGCGGATTGTCAGGACGACGCTCGCTTTGGACGGTCTCTCTTACCGTGGCTGTGATTCACTAACAGCGACCTTCGGTTCACTGCGTGAGGCCGCCTGTTGTAACCCCGCTCCAGCGCCGCTGCGGCCTCCCGTAGTTGCTCCGCAGCCGACTTCGCCATTTGGCCCAGACACGCAGAGACCTTTGATAGACTTTCGTGATTTCGCGGGCAGCTCCGTAGTTTTAGCTCCGCCCAGTTCTAATTAACATATATTTGCATGTTGGTCAGTTTGAAAACGAAAATGAACAGTGGAAAATGTAAAGTAAATCTCCAGCAGGAGAAAACTGAATCACAAACCGTCACTTCGCTGTTGATTTATCAGATTTTGCATTTTCATTTTGGCAGATATGCAGCCTGTGAAATTGCTATGAAAAAGAAATAACAACTTAAACATTTCATTTTGATTTTACTTTTGACACGTTGTCTGCATTTCATGAAGAAAAGCCAAAGCCAATATGAAGTTTGGATTTTCTTTTCTCTATTGGCTTTTTAATTCTATATCTGTTTTAAATTTATTTTCATTTTTATCACAAATGGCTTGTGCTCAAATGAAAAATTAAATTGCAAATGAAGGTATTTTATTTCATTTTCAATTTTGCCAGGATATTTGCACAGATGTTTGGAAAACTAGGTTTGCATTTACATTTTATTGTTTTAATTTTAATTTCTTTTTTGGCCGGATTTGCCTCCAATACTGTTTGGCCCCGGTAATGGCTATTTATGTCTCACTTAACACCCCAAATGTTCACTATCAGGGCGGTTCCTCTTTCAGTGTATATGGCCGTGTATCAGCTCTTTATATGGAGGTCCACTGAGTTTATACTGTTGGGCTGTGCATACATCACCCAGGCGTGGTTTCTTCAGCAGTGTCGAAGTTTTGCGCTCTCTGGCCCGGAGTTGTTTATTCACAGTTCTGATTCGGCAGCTGGTTGTTCGTCTCAGCCTGTGTTTTCTACGCTCCACCCTGAGTGGGTTTGTGTGTTTGTATCGCGTCTCTGACGCGGGCAGAGGGAAAGAGTGTGATCGCTAAAAGGTTTTTCGGTCATTATAGCGTGTTCTGCTGCAGATAGACCTCGCAGCCTCCGCACGGAACGCTGACAACATACACTGATGGCCCAGCATGCAGCGGGTCATAGACACTCTGCTCTCCAGCCGGCAAACACGCACGCAAACCACCTCAGTGCACTCTTAGAACAGACGGTGTGGGTTTCCGGGTGGATCAGGCATGTTTCTCCGGCAAGAACAGTCAAAAGATATTTATGGTGTTGCTCTGCTTTGAAGACAGAAAGGAATTGAACCCAACTGCCTTTTAAGGCTCTGCCCACGAATACGGTACCGCAGGGAACTCCCAGAGAACCCTCTGTAAGCGGGGGTTTCAGCCGCCACCCAATAGGGGATAAACATACAACACTTGACCGACGAAGACCGAGGAAGTGACAGGATCTGCGTCCCACCCCCGATGCTTTTAGCCTCAGTGCTCACCTTAGCGAGTACGTTTTTACCTATCTTGCTGCAATGGATGATCAGAGTGGCTGCAAAAGACGTGGCAAGGTGGGCTTCAGGTAGTATGAGGAACACGGTAGCGACCTGAAGTGTAAAGTGCAAGCTGGACATATGTTAATGTGACAGCATTAGACCCGCCCTCCCCATATCTAGCAAGACAAGTGCGACGCCCCGCCTCCTAGGCAGGTATACAACTAGAAGAAACTTTTTCAGCTTTATTTGAAATTATTTTCTTTTATTTATAGCTCAGTAGCTATCTGCTGTCCAGTAAACACAAACACAAACGAAAACAAGACAACAGGCTTCTTACTTTTGCTGCACTGCTACACAATAACAATCACCTTTTTCAATAACAAGAAACTCAATCACAATTCAAGATAAAAAGAAAATGAATTATTATAATTCAGAAGATTGCCCAACCCTTCAAACAGCACAGAAATATGAAAATAAAGCAGAAGCTGTTTCTATTGTAACAACAGAATACTTTCTGATCAACACTCCATGTAACTCAGTCGCTGAGGGTTCAAATGGTCACTGAGCTTAGTTACCAGTCTGTAGTGCCGGGACAGATGCTGGAGGATGTCTGTTTGGCAGGGCACCTTACCCTAACGGAGCTGAGGAGAGGAGGGCTGAGTCTCTCACACACACTGAACATGGCACACTGCTACTCTTCCACCTACCAGTCTCTCGCAGCCAAACGCAGGAGAACTCGAAGCATGCAACTCTCCACCACCTCCACGCAAAGCTGGACTCCGTGGACGTAAGAAACGCTCGTTTGCACTCCCAAAAAGAGTTCAAGAACACTTAAAGAGTCAAAAACGACACAACGTTTTCCTCTCGCAGCAACCGTGTGCGGTTCAATAACAGTCTCACTGAGCTTTAACTGTGCCTGTGCATACCAGCCTCCTCCTTCAGAAGGACACCAGAACAATCTCTCTCTCATCTCTCACTGCACCAAGAGAGTTAAACCTTAGACCTATGGCACTGACCGAACACGAAACTGCGGATTCACTCGAGCTGCTGTTCTCAGTCCATAGTCTCTCTCTCACTCTCCATTGGCAAAAACCATGTGGTCCAAAACGCAGAAAAATATTCCTCGGCAGCAGCAGCAGCTCTGTTGCTAGCCGTCACTGGCTACCGGTTCACGGAGTCCTAGTTTAAGTATTCTCAGCCGAGAAAAATAGACCGCAGACTCTCTAAGCCCCGTCCACGAAGGACCCTGATAGGCCTAAAACAGCTAGGATGCAGCATAAGAGTAATTTCAAGATTAAAGACTCGCATATATTTTGCATCCTCTTCACCTCATTTAGCTAAGTTCCAGTCAAAATGGCCGTTAAGTACAAGAAAAACGACTCACGACGAAAAACGACTCCGTTACCATTCTCTCTCTTTCCTGGTGGTGCGAAGGAGAAGAGGAGAGTCTGCAGTTGATAAGCTGAGTTTCAGTTCTTACACCAATGAAGAAAAACTTGTTTGGTGCCGGTGGGCTCACTTGTTGGCTAGCTAGCGAACCTAGCTAATTAGCACCCGCTGGTAAAGCCAATACCCTCGGATACCCTCGATGTAGTTCGTGAGTTTTATAGGGTGTTACTTGCTATCCCACATTTTCATGTTTCGGTTGTTAGCCCTTTTTCTGTGCTGCCCAGCTAAGGCCTTAGTAGGTAGCATTTTCGTTTTGCCAGCGAGGCTAGCTAACGTTAGTCTTCACTGGTAAAAGCCAAACTGGTCGTTCATGGATCTCCTTGATACAGTCTATGGGTTTTATAGGGTGTTATGCTATGGTTGTTATGAAACCACATCTTAGTGTTTTGATTGTCAGCCTTGTCAGTCAGACGGGTTATGATGAAGATAGCTAACCTGGCTAACATTAGCACCAACTGGTAGAGGCCAAACTGACCCTTTGTGGATACGCTTGCTATGGTCTGTGGGGTTTATAGGCTGTTTCTTGCTATGAACCCACATCATCGTGTTTCAGCTGTTAGCCCTTTTTCTGTGCTGCCCAGCTAAGGCCTTAGCTAGCTAGCTATCTTCATCATCCCTTGTCTGACCCACAAGAATGACAATCAAAACACACACATATGGGTTCATGGCAAGAAACACCCCATTAAACCCACAGACTATATCAAGGAGATCCATAAATGACCAGTTTGGCTTTTGTCAGTGAGAGCTGACGTTAGCTAGGTGAGATAGCTTATCAAGCTAGCTAATATTACAGCCCACAGGCACCAAACTTTCTTTGTCTGCTTTGGGGTAATCAACTGCACCTTATCAACTGCAGACGTTTCCTCTTCTCAAGAGAAGCGACTGATCGATAACATAGATAACGAGACGGGGAAGTCAATACATCACGTCTTAACAATCGAATACAGTGGACAGTGAGTGGACACACTACCACACCACCACCATGTCCGTGCCATGGACGGCTACAAAAGCAGCAGATTGAATGCATCAAGATGCAATGATATTTTGAGCTATTAATCTGATGTTTATTACAGGTCACCTTCACTCTGTAAAGCATGTCCATCAGCAGCTACGCAAGAACTCATTTGTTTGCAGAGTCGGCTAGAGCAAGTGAACTGAGTCAGCGTGCAGAAGCCCAAATGGTCCTTCTGAGGCACCAGTCGTTGATCAAACGGCTTCTCAGAGCACAATTTACCAGCTGAAAGAAGAGAGAGAGAGAGAGAGAGAGAGAGAGAGAGAGAATGAAAGCTGAAGATCAATAAAGCATAGCATCCTGATGATGAGCCTCCTGTGAAGGTCGAGAAGACAAGCAGCAAATGACCGAGTGATCAAGCTGACGAAACACAAAGGGGAAAGTGAATGGAGACGAATGCACCGCAGACTTATCCCATACAGGCAGGCTGATCATTAAAGGGTCATTACGGTTTTAACGACAGCAGTGATTTAGCCCCTCGGCAATGAGACCGGGACACCTGGGGGAGGTGAGATACCAGAGGCGCGCGTAGGAGGTAAAGCGGAATGATTCAAGAGGACGACTTTCAAAGCATCTCATCGCAGTTACCGGAGTAACCGAGACGGTAACCATGGGAAGCCAAAACCTTGAGTGTTTCTGAAACACATTCTTTCTGCTCTGATGTGAGATACCACAGCTTCTTTTCCTGCACTGACTTTTCTCTCCTTTATTTTCCTTCCTTTACTGCGGTGCCTCGCTAAAATGGTGCCGCTGTGCGAGCACTGAGAACATTTTGCCCGTTAGGAAGTAATCAAGTACAAAGACGAGCGTCTGGATTGTCTCACATTAGAAGGAGGAAGATAGCGAGCAGCGTGACTGTGATTTTGCTTTAGAACCCAGTTACTGAATTTCAGGACCAGACCTCAGCACCAATTCTAATTTGACTGATTCATAAAGTGATTATTCAGGCATCAAAAAGGCCTACAAGGGATGCAAACCTGCAGTACAAACTGTTGATGCTCCATTCAAGGTTAAAATCAAGATACTCTAATGACCATATGCAAACAGGTCCATTGGAATTTTTGCTTGCTTCAGCTACCCAGTTACATTTCACTAGGAGATATTTCCACCAATAGGAAAACAGTGCCACTAAAAATCCACCAATAGGAGAACAGCACAGCTAAAAATCCAGGAATAGGAGAACAGCACGACTAATATCCACAAATAGGAGAACAGCACAGCTGAATGTCCACAACAGAAGATCAGCACAGCTAAAAATCCACAAATAGGAGAACAGCAAGGATAAAAATCCACAACTGAACAAAAGCACAACTAAAAATCTATAAACAGGAAAACGGCACAGCTAAAAATCCACAAATAGGAGAAGAGCACAGCTAAAGGTCGACAACAAAAGATCAGCACAGCTAAATATCCACCATTAGGAGAACAGCACAGCTAATAATCCACAACAGAAGATCAGCACAGCTAAAACTCCACATTTGGGTGAACAGCACATCTTAAACTCCACAACAGAATATCAGCACAGCTTAAAATCCACAAACAGGAGAACATCACAGCTACACATCCATCATTAGAGGAACAGCACAGCTAATAATCCA
>JAVGWN010000149.1:5549-19188 GCA_034552555.1 Semaprochilodus insignis | reverse complement strand
CTCTCTCTCTCTCTCTCTCTCTCTCTCTCTCTCTCTCTCTCTCTCTCACTGTTCCAGTCGTTTGTCAGGTAAAAATGGACATCCTTCCGGTTTGTTTAAATTCACTCTGCAGCAGCCATCCCGGAGCTTTTGTCCCTCACAGAAGTCATTTTTATAACCAGAAATATTACCCTTCTTCACAAACTCACACGGTCAGAGGCAATTTCTCTGCCCATGACACGGATTGAATACCGGCAAATAACCTTTAGAAGTTATCATCTGCAATAAAGAAAAAGCATACTGTAATTTCAGGAATTTCTATGCAGACTTTAAACTTTTAATTTATACCATATTCGTGTTTGTAAGGGAGGAAATATTTAAATTTTTAATTGGATGAAAAGTTATTGTTCTCCATACAGCCTTATGCAAATGTTTAGGCACACCAGTCAAATGACATATTGACTCTGTCGTCTACAGAGATCAAACTACTACACATTTTAAAGGGAGCCAATTATGCTAATTATCAATGCTCATAATGCCATTTTGAGGGTGTACTAAAACACTGATCTGAGAAGGAAGTGTGGGATTGTAAAGCAATTGGGAAGGAAGATAAAGGTTACCAGGAACAATAAATGATGACACTTTAGACTGATATGGGCAATATTTAACAACAACATTTAAGCCAACACATTAATAACATGCTAATACCACACCCTCAGTAGCAGTTCAGGCTGAAGCCCAGCTGCACTGTGCTGTAGGTTGCTCTGATAGAAGGCTTCCCTGATCGCAGGCCTTTTTTTCGAGTACAGCTGTTAAAGACTATCCTTCAGCACCTTCAGCAGACTGGACAGTGCTCACGGGGATGCATCAGCAACAGCAAAGTGAACCCCTGCCGTAACAAGAATGCATGACAGCTGTATGAATGGGAGCGAGAGTAACTGTATATGTGTTATATGACTGTATATGTGTTATATACACTCATTGGTTGGAACAAGCCATCACCGGCTGTGTTTACAGGTAAAGATATTTGCCCATTTGATTAAGTTGATTCCTTTTGTAGACCAAGACTGTGGTCAGATCTGAAATTACTAGGGCTGCCCTCTTGAAGTCGAACAAATTAAAGCTAATTCTGCTCGTCATTTAGTCAGACATCCAACACTGCTTCAAACCAGTGAGCTGACTTTCGTTTTAGACATAATGGCTGTTTGCGGTGAAGGAAAAACGGAGCGAAGACGTTTGTTTTATTATAATTCCATTATTTTAGAACCTAAATTACAGATATTTTTATTTATTCGTTTACAGCTAAGATTAATTTTATTTAAAGATAAGTACAGTCCCTTAATATGCCTGCCGATAAACGAGGAATAATTATTTCAGCGCAGGTGATATAATAATTAAACGGTTTCAGGTCTACCGTTCTTCTTTTCATCTAAAAATAATTTAAATATTGACTAATTTGGTTTTATTTAGGAGTTCATTATTTATGAGAGATGAAAGACGAAGGGTCATCCTACTGAAGGAGCTGTTAAAAGTGAAATTATAAAGACAGGCTAGAAGCGCTAATGTTTAGCATAAATACGTGCTCGCTGCCCGACGCTATATTCTGTAATTAAATCAGGCTCCAGATCGTTCATCATATGCCACGTCTCTTTTAGTTCAGTAATATGTTCCTGTGACTCTGCTGACTTTCTAAATGAGGACATCAGATCTGAACCGTATGCAGATTGATTTACTGATTACTAGATAATGTATATGGAGAAAACACATGAACCAATAGTTGAATCGTCGGCCAGGACGGGCGAATCCGATTCGACTGACAAAATTCTGAGTCGGGTACAGCCCTAGAAATTACACACGTGCCACTGAGTGTAGACACAACCATAACCTCAAGCATCACATTAGTCCACATGAGTGAGTGAGGCGAGCAGCAGTTACCTGAGCTTTGTTTTAGCTTTTTAATATGTCGATTTGAGAAACTTCTTGAGAACTTGAGAAAATCTGTTTTTAACCTGATCTGTACTTGTCGTGAATCCACTGTCCTTAATTTGCTCATGCACTTCTCCGAACAGCTCGTTATTGCAAGCATTATGGCCGTCCATTCTGCCAACTTTAACGAAGCATAAACTTTGTCTCCTTTGTAGACCAGTTTCTCTCTCCTGCCATGTTGAACATTATAAAGATGTTGTAGCTGGGTCTGTAGATCCTGCACACTCGTAGGTTTTCAGCTTTTCCCCTAAATGCTAGACTAGTGATAAATCGGGCAATCACGCAGACCAAGGAAGTGTTGGAATCTGGCGGAGACATTCCTGGGAAACCCTTGCCGTGTGTGGACGAGCACTATCCTGCTGAAAGATGCCAGTTGGAAGCCCTGCCATGGGACGCAGTACATGTGGCCAGAGGATGTCCTGCACACATTGCTGAGCTGTTAGTGTTATGAACTAAATGCAAATGCATGTGCACAAAACATACTTAGACATTCCAATTGGGAACATAACAGGATACAGGCCTGTACGAGCCTATTATTTCTCTATTTAAAGCATTATTTACAGGATTGCCTATCTCGTTCAATCAGATAAAAACTGTATTCAGAATGGGCTCAAATGGACTAGTCTATTGTGAATGAGGTATATAAATGGATATATTCAATTCTGAATGAGCTAATAGTCAGATTATTAATGGATGCGTGTAAACATGGCTATTGTTGCTCTCATTTTACACTGTTAATGAAAATTTAAAATTGGAATTCATGCGATTAAAATAATGTTATTGAACTATTAAAAATAATAAATACACTCATTGACCCCCTCCCCCCAAAAAAAAAAAAAAAAAAAAACGCACAAAGATGGAGTAGTTGGAATCAAATGAAACTTTGTATGTGTGTATGTAATGATGATATATGTAAGTGATTACAATATTAGAGCGAAAGGATCAGTTCATTTGGGAAAACTGTACAATTGAAAGCAGACTGACATCCTACGTCACCTTTGCCCATAGATGTTGCAGTTGGGCCCGTAGATCCTGCACACACATAGGTTGCCAAAGCTGGCTTCCCAGCTGGTCCCATAAATGCTTGATTTAAATCTGGTGACTGTACAGGCCAGGAAAGTGTGGTAATTTGGTAGAGACATTCCTGGGTAACCCTTGCATTATCCTGCTGAAAAGTGCCAATTGGATGCCCTGCTATAAGCAGTAACACATTTGGTCGAAGGATGTCCTGCACATATCCTGGATGGCTCTCCAGATCATCACACCAGCAGTTGGGGGAGTGAGTTGCCCCACAGCAAAGGCAGAACTGAACTGCTCAGCACAAAGTCTCCATACTCAAACCCAACTGTCCCAACACCATTGCAAACAATGATCTGCTAACAGCATGATCAGAATGGCCTGGATGGCATATCCTGCTTCTCTTAGTCTAATGATGCCACCGCTCTTAAAGTCTGTCAACTGGGCAAAATGTCTTCAAGTGTGTCATATAGGCATGTCTAGCAGTCGATGATCTCTCACCAAGAGGTACACTACCCAAAAGTAGTCTTTATACAGGGCAGTGGGAGAAGCACTTTAATGCCCTCGTGTGGCAAGACCCCGTGTCTAATCGGACCACACCTGTAATCATTTACATAATGGCCTGAGACATTACTGTATGCCAAGTTTTGCAGCAATCCAACATTTCTGGATTGGTGCATTATGATTTATGTCAGTGAGCGTAGATTGTGATTAAGCCTATTTTATCCCCTTACACAGCTACAACAAAACGCAATGCATTTGAGCAAATAAGAGAAATGTGATTAATTGTGATGGCATATTTATATCTTAATATTATATATATTTTAAGACATAAAAAGTCACTAACTCTGCAGCTCAGTGTCGCCATCACCTTTTCCCATTTACGGAAACATGCTCCATTCATGACTTTCCCATCGCCTCCTACAAATATGATCCTGTTCCTCCACCAAAACATCACCAAAATACATCACAACATTTGAAACGTGTGTGATTAACCTAACAACCAGCCCACTGAAAGGTCACATCGCCCGGAACGTAAACACACCCTGAAGAAGTTTCCCAGATCGGCAGTGCGGAACTCAAAACCCTTGTTTTTAAAACCTCGACACACAATCCTTCCATAAAGGCATTGTTATTATGGAGGGAAGCGTGTAGAAGTCTGCGGCTGAGTGCTGAGCCATGGGATCCGTCTGACCTGTGGACGGCACAGGCCTCAGAACGTGCTCCAAAAACCGCTAGCTGACCACTAGCTAGCTAACCACGCTAAAAACAAGACGCCTCCACCATGGTGACTCGACACTCCTGTGATCCATCAGGGGGTTTTCCCACGTCTTTAGAGCACTGCTGTGTTGACGTTAAACTCACACTAGCCATGAGTGTGGGCCTCCAGGCTGCCCATCAGAAATGAGAGGAAGATTAACGAGGGAGTCGGTGCTCACAGAGGATCGAAACTTAGAAGAAGGACTGAGCATGGCTCAGAACTGATTGAAAACAGACAAACATCACCGTATGGTAGCCGGTCTGAAGTATCATATAACACAAAACCCCATAGATACGCACTGGCCATCAAACGCTCACACCTTGCTTTCCTTTGAAAGTTACATTTCTCACTTTACACTGATGTAGGAATAGATTGCATACACTCTCAAAATAACTGCTCCCCAGTAGTTCTTGGCTTAGCTATGCATCTCATGGTACCTTAAAGTCCTCAGGCCCCTGGAAGACCCATCATACTTTTTTCTAATGTTCTCCAGAACTTTGGGCTAATGTATTCTGTAAATGGTTGGGTTAACAAGTTCCAGAGCTTCCTGGGATAATGTCAAGAACTGTCTAGTCTGATGTGTTCTAGAACTTTCTGGGCTAATATGTCATAGATCTTCTCAGAAATTGTGTAGGCTGATGCGTTCCAGAACCTATTGAGCTAATGTGTTCTAGTACTGTTAGGGCTAATATGTTCTGGAACTGTTTGGGCTAATGTGTTTTCCTGGCAAATTCTTCTGGGTTTTTTTTCTTAGCTCAGTTTTCTCAGCTAATTTATTCTAGAGCTTTGTGGGCTAATATTGCATGGGTTAATGTCTTCTACAAGAACTAGAGCTATTTGGGCTAATATTTTCTGGCTCTCTTAAGCTAATATGTTATAGAACTTATTGGTTGTGTGCTCTATAGATCCTTTGACTAATATGCTTTGGAACTGTTCGAGCTATTTGGGAAAATGTCTTCTGAATCTCTCGATATGTTCTAGGACTGGTTTGATAAACCTGTTCTAGAATTGTTCGCGCTAAACAGACCTGGATCTTTTCAGCTAGAATGTTCCTGAATGCCTCAGTCAATATGTTTTAGACCTTTCTGGGCTAATGTGTTCTAGAACTTTATAGGCTAGTACGTGATAAATCTTTTCAGCAATTAGCTTTAGAAATTGTGCAGACTATTTTGTTCTCTAACTGTGTTGAGCTAATTTGGTCTAGTACTGTTAGCGCTAACATGTTCAGGAATTGTTTGGGCTAATGTGTTCTACAGTTTTGTTGGCAAATGTGCACTATAATAACGTTTTAGAGCTGTGTGAGCTAATATTTACTAAAACATCTGAGCTAATGCATTTTAATCTAATGTATTTTTTAGCTAATGTGTTCCAAGAACCTTCCGGGCCAATATGGGTTAATGTCTTTTACAAGAACTAGAGCTATTTGGGCTATTGTCTTCTGGTTCTCTTAAGTTAATATGTTATAGAACTTATTGGTCGTGTGCTCTATAGATCCTTTGACTAATATGTTTTGGAACTGTTTGAGCTATTTGGGAAAATGTCTTCTGAATCTCTCGATATGTTCTAGGACTGGTTTGATTAACCTATTCTAGAACTGTTTGCGCTAATGTGTTCTACAACAGACCTGGATCTTTTCAGCTCGAATGTTCTTGAATGCCTCAGTCAATATGCTTTCGACCTTTCTGGGCTAATGTGTTCTAGAACTTTCTAGGCTAGTATGTTATAAATCTTTTCAGCAATTAGCTTTAGAAATTGTGCAGACTACTGTGTTCCAGAACTGTGTTGAGCTAATTTGGTCTAGTACTGTTAGGGCTAATATGTTCAGGAATTGTTTGGGCTCATATGTTCTACAGTTTTCTCGGCAAATGTGCACTATAATAATGTTTTAGAGCTGTGTGGGCTAATATTTACTAAAACATCTGGGCTAATGCATTTTTATCTAATGTATTTTTTAGCTAATGTGTTCCAAGAACCTTCCGGGCTAATATGGGTTAATGTCTTTTACAAGAACTAGAGCTATTTGGGCTATTGTCTTCTGGTTCTCTTCAGCTAATATGTTCTAGAACTTCTTGGCCAGTGTGCTCTAATCCTCCTTTGATTAATACTTTTTGGATTCTGTCTAATGTGTTCTGAATCTCGCAAGTTCTCTGTTCTAGAACCATTCGGGCTAAACAGTGGCCCCGGTTCTGGTTCTGGAGTCCTCCTGTTCTGCATATTTTGGAAGTTCCCCAGCTACAACATACCTGATCCAACTAATCAACTATTTTTCTCCTGGGTGGAAGTGAATGTGTTTGAGCAGGCCAACACTAACATGTTCAGGAAAAGGATACGGCAGGAGCAGGGTTGGGAACCACTTAAACCTAGAAGGTAAGGCTATTTATAAATATGCTGCTCAGCACAGTGATCGATCTATAAGGCATATTTCTAAACACCTTTTGAGTCTGCGGTCTGTTGGGAAGACTGATAGGCAGATCGATTTCTTCTTCGCGCCATAACAGAGACAATGGCAGGAATCAGAGGCGTAATGAAATCCCGGTACGATTTGTTATGAGCAGCCAAATCAGCAGGAGCATGTTTGGCCATTCCTTCACACGTTTGACATGTGGCACACAGTGTAAGGACCTTTTGTCTGACAGTGTATACATCTTCAACAGTAATCAATATCATATTACACTGGCTGAAAAACATCACACCATAATAGAGTGCTATGGTATTATAGTAGCGGGTTCAGATCATTCAGGCCTCGATTTCCCAAAAACAGCTCATCATGAGCATCTCTATGAAGAGTCGTTCTTTGATTTTAGCATCATTATCATCGTCTCATAGTAATTTTGGGTGAACTGGGTTTAAACATGACTTTCTAACAGGTTCAGAAAAGACTCACAATCTGTAGAGGAATAAAAATGAAGCCTCAAATACTGAAACAGCACCTTAAAGATATAATATTTGGAAATTCGTTTTAGTCTTAAAAGGGGTCCATTATGCTCAGTTTCCATGGGAGTCTACAAAAAGGTTTAACATTTTTTAATTCTCTATTTTTCTCATACTTCACTCTCTGTTAGAAAAGCTCTGTTAGAGATCCTTCTTCTCTAAACCCCTTCTCCTGATCAGCTTGCTCTGATTGGCCAGCTAAGCCCATTCTGTTCTGACTGGTCAACCACCAGACCGGCATCCTGCTACAAGCTCCACCTGCACACCAGCATGGCTATTCTGCCGGTTATGCTGTATCAGTTTGAGCCAGAATCCGATCCCAAAAGTCGGGTAGAACAAAGTGGTAGACCTGATCCACCTTTGCAAGCTAGACTGGAGCAGATCATTTTCAAAGTGCTAAGGTTTCACTGTTTTAGCTCTCTGTGTGTTGTGTGGGATGCTCCAAGCATGCGGGTAGGTGGGCAGTAACGATTGTGTTACGGGATGACATCACCTTGTAACAGAGAAAAGGGATGGAGGTCCAATGAGAGGTTTCTGGTAGCCGACAAAAGTGGTTCCTTTGGGAGACAGTTTTTCCGCCTGGCATGTACTTTGGGCTTTATGACACTGAAGACATGCACAAAAAGGCAACACACTGAAAGGGTTAGTTACTTACTGCAGCGTATGACAGTCTGCCAGCGTTACTGTGTGTAAACATCACGTGAACATTATAGAGCACTATTGTTTGCAAGTAAATGAGTTTTTTCTAATCACTTATCCAAGTGAGATTTTCCACTTTCCGAGTGGACTTTCAGAGAATGGGTGGAAACTTCATGGTGAATTTCCCTTCTCCCTGAAGCTGCTGAAGCTGCTGTGGCTCATGTAGGTAGACGTTTCCCCTGCATGTTCCTGCACCCAATAAATCAACAGCAAGCAGGCTAATGCCCTCCTGCTTTCACCAGAAACACTCTCACTGACTCTCTTCCTCTCTCCCTCCCTCTCTCTTATCCTCTACTCCTCTCTCTCTCTCTCTCTTTCTCTGTCTGTCTGCTGGGAGGAGCAGTAATCCTCTTAAAATGCTCTTTAAGCAGCCATTTGTCATCCTGGGTGTTGCAGGCATGCCCCCGGGCTGTGGCTGAGGAGGGAGGGAGGGAGACAGACAGAGAGAAGAATGGAAAGAGAGACCTGGAGAAGCGCAAAGGAAAGAAGAAGACTGGTGAGATAGAGAGAAAGAGATAACCGTATAATTACCCCCCCCCCCCCCAATCATGTCTGCACCTTTTCGCAATTGTTGCTTTTCTCCACCACTAACGGGGGTTTCTTGATGCCATACCGTTTTGCCCAGTGTGCGCTTCCATAGGCAATCGCAATCGGATCCTTCAGCAGTATGGACCCAAAAGGGACACTGAGAGCGCAAAACATGGGCATTATCATCCCTCTCTCAGATGAAAGGAGTGGAGGTGGTGAGGGCTGGCTTGTAAAGTAACAGACCTGGATAGCACGGCGAGTCTTGCAGTCCCAGAGAACACAGATTAACAAAATTAGGTGTGTGATAAAACTCGGCTTAAAGTTCCTTATCAGACCTATCTGAGAGCTGTTCAGGCATGGCGGAATATTTGGATGTGTGCAAATGATTGACTACCCTCAGTCCATGGCTACCAGCCTGCCACGCCACTGAAGCAGAACTAAACTAGTGAGCTAGAGAAATCAGTGAAACAGGCATTACCTATGCAGGTCATGTCCCCTTCTGTGTCCACATACAAAAAACACTATCTAGCTTTTATATGAAGACAGCACTCATTCACTTCACTGCTAGAAATGCATACTGGAAATGCTGTTGTGGTAGCTTCAGTTGTGCTTGCTCAGTCAGCTTTCGCTTGGTGGTTAGCCTTCTCACAGCAAGAATCTTTGACTTGAACAAAGAGTAGGAGGCCCTTGGGGAACACAGTTTTGTTAAAGCTGTGTGTAGACAGGACCACCCAGATCAGCCTTGTAATTGGTGAAGACATTGATTACGTATGCACTACTCAAGATTAGAAGTGCTTACATTGAAAGAGGGAGACTGTTGGCAAAGTACGTCAGCCATTTATGGGAAAGTCGTTTAAAGGACATACTTACATTTATACGGTGTAGTCACAAGAGCAACGTTAACTAGCTTAGAAAGAAAACGCGTATTTGGGGCTGTTAAGGAACAGTTTGTTGAGTTATTGTCCCCCTTATCCCAAAACACTCAATCAAACAAGACATGTTTGCACTGGAGCTAGGAGGCTAATGTATAATAAAAGACTTTTATACCGCAATAATTTGCATCTAAAAAACTGCATGCCTAAATCACCACGCTTGCCTCAAAGGGAGTCAATTTGTTTGGCATTTTTGCCAATTAATGTGTCATTTGCTAGTGTATTGTAGTACAGAATTGCGTTCAGTTTCAGTATGATTTTTACGATTTTGCTATTTTTTAATAGTGTGTGATTGCAATGCTAGTGAGAAGGAAGATAAAGGTTACCAGGATCAATAAATGATGATAAATTTAGACTGATATGATCAATATTTATTGAGCTACACATACAGAAGTCTGTCTCTCAGTATGGCGTCAGGCCGCCGTGTTTGCTAACCCAATATCCTAACGTCTCGGCATGGAGTTGTAGAGGTTCCTAATGGTGTCCTGTGATAATCCATCCCATGCAGCTTGAATATTCTCACACAGTTCCTGCAGATGTTGCGGCAGGGGTGGAGGTGGAGTGACACCAGCCCTACTTGACGTGTGACGCATGACAACAAACCACTCATCTTGGTGCTGACCACGGTGCTCCTGCACACGGATTCGTTGGTCATCTCCACCAAAACAAAAGCGGGACTCATCACTGAAGATGACCCGCTGCCATTCTGAATGCCATGACAGCCTAGAGAACTGTCTGTTGTGACGGTATCACACTGGCACAGTTAATTTTATCCTCTCTCAAGGCTGATGATAGCTTCCTATCCACCTTAAATAGTGCTGTAGTTACATGCTAGAGGCTGAAAAGGCATCTGATTGTAAGTGCTGCATCAGTTAAAGTGGAACAGGAAGAGGGAATGAGAAGCTTGAGACTTGAGCTTCCACTAATCACTTTCCAGATAGCACTGCCGCCTCAAAGCAAGAAGGGTCTGGGTTCAATTCCCCGGCCGGGCAACCAGGGTTCTTTCTGTGTGGAGTTTGTTTGCTCCCCCTATGTCTGTGTGTGCTCCGGTTTCCTCCCACTGCCCAAACACATGCCGTCAGGCGAGCTGGAGATACTACATTGCCCCTAGGTCTGAATGTGTTTGTCTATATGTCTGCCCTCAGATGGACTGGTGACCTGTGTTTCCTTTCCTCTGGGATAGGCTTCCGGCTTCGGACGATTGAAGATGAATGAATGAACGAATGATAATTTCTATCCACTTTATGAGTTACGATCAGCAAACTAGAGGTGGGGACTGCTGGTTTAACTCTGTAGTTTCTAAAACTGCATGACATCCCGTTATCAGTGGTAAAAGAGCCTCAACTGTGCCCATACATTTGCCCATGTTTATACAATGTGTGATAAGCCCTATTCGGATGAGAATAGGTGTCCAAGGTGACGTGGGGAGATATAGTTTTACCACAGTCATCAGTATGTTTAGGACCAGTTCACATGGAATAAGAAATCTTGGTATAAGTGGGAGATGGGAGTGGCTACTCGATTTATGCACCGCTTTTCCTCTAGAAACAAGTAGTTTCTTTAATTTTTATTATCTTAAGAATTTTCAACCAACAGGCAGCTACACAGCATACGTTAAAACCACTTTTTTATATGGTCTGTACATGTGTTAATGTTCAGAGCTGTACTCTTGAGGTAGGACAGTACACATCAACCTGATATTAACCAGAGAACACAAGCCTCCATATTCAAGAAACTAATTTGCACTGGATATGATAGCATTTCTACAGACATGTTGTTTGCACAGGATGAATTAACTGCAGGAAGCTTATCATGACTGACATGGCACATTCAGACAGGAATGAAATCACTGAGAAACACCAGTAAACAATGACATTACCGCACCTGCTCATGTAAAACTCATCCCTTCTGAACACAGCTACACAGAGTCAGAATCCACACTATTAGGACTATTACGGGTGATGTCACAGCTCCACAAGGTTTGCTGTAACTGTATGATAGTATTCATATGGAAACGACGATTGAAAGGAAACTGACATTGATCTGGCAAACACAACACACTGGATCTCCTCCTGACTGTAATTGGTCCTAATCACAGCGTCATTTATTTTGAGACTCCTCCCTGACGGTGATTGGTCCTATCACTGTGTCATTCATTCTGAGACCTCCCCCTGACTGTGATTTGTCCTAAACAATACATCATTCTTTCTGAGACCTCCCCCTGACTGTGATTGGTCCTAAACACTACATCATTCTTTCTGAGACCTCCCCCTGACTGTGATTGGTCCTCTCACTGCATCATTTATTCTGAGACCTCACCCTGACTGTGATTGGTCCTAATCACCGCGTCATTCATTCTGAGACCTCCCCCGTCTGTGATTGGTCCTAATTATTGCGTCATTTCTTCTGAGACCTCCCCCTGACGGTGATTGGTCCTAATCACTACATCGTTCTTTCTGAGACCTCCCCCCTGACTGTGATTGGTTCTCTGTGTGAAGTGGGCTGAGATATTCACCAAGTCCTTTTTATGCTCTAAGTTTACATACTACAGTGTATGGTGGTCATGGGATGTTAATTTAGCTCTTTCACCATATTCAGTTTAGTGTTAACATCCATTACTTGTTAGCCTTGTAGTTAAGTGTGAAACTAGACTCCAAACTTGCCTTAGCTGACGTACTATGTTTAGACAAAGGGGCAAATAGTGCGAATTTGATTTCCCATCTAACTATTCCTTTAATCATCTCTTTAGCAGTCAGAAGCCACTTCTTTGAGGTCGTAGGGGTTCGTGGCTCTAATGGGTTATCAGTGGCTGTCTGTAATCGTTTTTGGCGCTTGTGATCTGCAGTCCTTTTATTGATTTGAGTCGCGTTCAGCTCGGTCAGAGAGAGGCTGGAGATGAGAGGGACCTTTGAGGGCTTTTCAGGCTTTATGTAAATGGCCAATCATACAGTGAATGACATCACACAGTATGGGACTAGACAGAACGGCCTGCGGGGGTAACGAGCACGTTTCTGTCTGTGCCACAGGTTCCCTCGCAGGTCAGCCAGCGCGCACACTCAGACATGCTGCCAGTAGCTTTTGCTCTCACATCCTCAACAGCACAATCGTGGGGCATTAAACAGCTCTTACTGGCTTTTGCCAAAATTCATTGCTGTCAACAGAAGCAACTCCTGGGTAACAAAGCAGGCTAACTTGTTTACAGATGAAATTCGGTGATCGTAGCGCCGCACCGCTGCAGAAACGCCATTTAACTCAATTTATATGTAAATGAAATATTTGGAGTATAATGAGCTTACTGTGTCAAGTTGCATCGCCGGAGCTTTTCTTTGTCTTCCAGTTCAAGATGGAAGCTGCAGTCGATGACATTACCTGAGGTTCTCCTTTCTCTCTCTTTCTTTTTTCTTTCTTTCTCTCTCATCTGCTATCCTACATTTTCCCTCCATTTTCTCTCTTTTCCTCTGCCCTTTGTCTGTCTCACTCTCTCTGTCTGTCTATCTCTCCCTATATCTCGCTCTCTCCATCTTTCTGTTGTCCTTCCTCTTTCTTTTTATTTTTATCCCTCTCATTCTCTCTGTTTATTCTAATACTTTCTCTAATCACTCTTTCCCCATCATCCCTTTTCTTCCTTTCCTCTCTCTCTCCCTCTCTCTGAGTGGCAGGGATTTACATAGCTTATATGCTCTTATTCACTGCGCTTGGCTTGTGTGAATCGACACACAGCAGAATGAAAACAATAGCAACGGATTGGCCGTGGAGAAATGATTGTATCAATCTGCTGCAGGCTCTCGCTCCATTCTCTCCATTCGCCTCCAAACTGCGCCTGCCGCCAATTTGGACACATGCACAATGCAGTTATTAGTGTAGATGCTGTCAGCTTCTTTTTCTTTTCTGATGCAGTGAATTAATTTAGCTTTTATTTCTCTCCCACTACTACACAACTCTATACACTCTCTCTCTCTATCGCTCCGCTGTTCCTCTCTTCCTCTCTCCTTTGTGGTGACTGCCAGATTTAAACACAGAGAAATAAGCTAGTAAACAACAATAGGCAGACTTGAAAATGGATTTGGGGATGGACTGGGGATGGGCTTGGGGATGGGCTTGGGGATGGGCTTGGGGATGGGCTCGGGGATGGGCGTAGGGAAGGGCCTGGGGATGGGCTCAGGGGATGGGCGTAGGGAAGGGCCTGGGGATGGGCTCAGGGGATGGGCCTGGGGATGGGCCTAGGGATGGGCTCAGGGGATGGGCTTGGGGATGGGCTCGGGGATGGGCGTAGGGAAGGGCCTGGGGATGGGCTCAGGGGATGGGC
>JAVGWN010000148.1:0-14215 GCA_034552555.1 Semaprochilodus insignis | reverse complement strand
CGCCCCCGCCCCCACCATTCCAGCCTGCTTACTATCAGAACAGGGGCACTAGGCAGATCTATAATCAATCTGTTCTGTACTCGGACGATCTTGAGCTCCTCTTTTTATCGTTTAGGTCAGGATGGCTTTGTGATTACGAACCGAGGTGCGTCATGTTCATCAGAACCGGTGTTTGGAGGTGTGGCGCGTATTTCCAGCAGTAACAGTGAGGAGCCTCATCTGCACATGAACATCAGTATCAGTACTGTTTACATCATCTCACTGAGACAGCCGGGGGGTGTATATATAAGCCCACCAGACTAAAAATGACCGAGCTGTACCTAACAACCTGTAACACCTCCACCAGCACCAATAACAGCTAAGAGTGGAGCTGGATGTTCTCCTCTCTCTCAGAGATGAAAGTGTTGGTGGGTGTCCCAGGTGGTTGTTAGTTTTGGGTACTCGGTTTGGAGGTTCTTCTTCATTGTGTGGGTGGATTATCTTGTATCTAATCTTCCGATAAATATCTCCTGTTTTTATGGGGAAGGTAATAAATGGCGGGTGGTCTCGGACCCCTGTGCAGTACGGCAACAAAACGACAAAAATAAAGTCAAAGTTAAAGTAGAAAAACAGCTTATAGAAACTGGTTGCTTGGCAGTTTGCACCAGACGGTTTTGGGCCCCAGGCAGCATGAACTTGTCATTTGTGCAATGTGTTTTTTCAAGGCCTGCTCTGAATGTGAGGCTGCATCAGCTCCGCTGGGTTCTACAGCGGCACCTGGGCTCCGACACCTGGGCCTCCATGATTCTGCTGGAGCATGAACGCATCAACCTCCCTCCCTCTCTCTCTCTCTCTCTCTCTCTGTCTCTCTCTCTCTGTCACTCTCTTTCTCTATCTCTCTGTCTCCCTCTCTCTTTTTCTCTCTCCCTCTGTCTCTCTCTCTCCCTCTTTCTCTATCTCTCTGTCTCCCTCTCTCTCTCTTTCTCTCTGTTTCTCTCTTTTTCTCTCTCTCTCTTTCTCTATCTCTGTGTCTCCCTCTCTCTCTCTCTCTCTCTCTCACTTAGTAGAGTGATGTGTCATTCGTGAGTAAGCAGAAGCGGCCACTAACTAGTGTTGAACCCCACCTTTACAAAAATGCTAACTTCTGCTAGCGCTACTATGGAATTTTCAATAGTACATTAGCAGTAAGCTAATGCTGGAGCACATAAACATTGTTTTTGACCATTCTACATCAAACACAGACATCTGAAGTTTGTAAAAAGCATTATATATGTATATATCCCGTGTCCATGCATCTGAATCTTGTGATCACACATACCTTCTATCTTCTGGCTTCTCAAATCACCAGCGTGATATCTGACAGCTTTATCACCAGAGTATCTACAGCCCTAACTCAGCCCTACTACCCACACAAACAACTTCTTAACTCTCATGTGTCTAAAACTTCTGCACAGCTGCTCACACGTCTCGCACACCCAGCAGAGACAACCCGGCTCTCTCTGATCGCCTCCACTCAGATCGGGGGCATTGTCTCGCTTTGATCTGGTCTGAGCATTCGCTCTTCACACACATGCACGCACGATTACACACACACACACACACTCGTGCGGACTCCGTCCCCCTGGTGGCTTCGGCCCAGTTGGTGCAGCTCAGGTCGAGCTCCTGCTCCTGCCACCCAAACCAAATGATGCATAACCCATTATTCAGCGAACTAGGCCACAGTATATTTATCATTGGCTCACGCACACACAAAAAGAGAAAAGAGAAACGCACAAGGCTGTCCAAATCTGGGTCACAGCGAGCGCGAGAGCACGAGAGCGAGTTAGAAGAGAAAAAGAGAGGGGTAAAAAACAACAGTTTGGACTTTAAACAGAAGAGCACAGTCAGCTGTAGGAGGCCGAGTCCGGTGGCTTTCATAGAACTGCACACTGCTGACCAATCAGCTGGTAGGATGTTTAACAGAGCTCAGGAGCTGCTTCTGAAGACGGAACGACCGGAAGGCCAACATTTAGAACAGTCCGTCCTGATAAATGACCAATGACTGACGAACTTTCCTCCAGCTGTTTCGTCAGCAGCTGCTCATGCTGAGAGATTTATGAGCCAGATGTCCAGTCTGGGGTTTTAAAACACCCGGTCCAATTCCGTGTTTCGTTGTTCTGTTGAATTTGAAGGTGCAGTTTCTATTCTACATGTGAGAAAATGATGTCCTAGCAAATTAAATGATCTTATTTCTAGTTTATATCTCTTAAAATTCACATTTTGAGATATTTGTAAGCTAATTCTTAAGATTATTTAACTTATTTCCAGATGTTTTAACTTGTTTTAAGGGATTTTAGGAAGCTAAATTAATTTTCTCACTGTGCTAGCAGATAATTTGGCTTGTTTCAGCTCGTTTCTTAAAAGCAGTAAAATAATTGTCTACTAAAATCACTTAGAACAAGCAAAAAAAAGTCTGTTTTAAGCTAATTCTAATATTTAACTTATTTCAGGATTTTTACTTGTTTTAAGGGATTTTAGGAAGCTAAATGTTCTCACTGTGCTAGCAGCTCATTTGGGTTGTTTTAAGGATGTTTCTTAAAATTAGCAAAAATTATCTGTCAGTGTAATAAAACATTGGTTACTAAAATCAATTAAAACAAGTAAAAAATGTCCGTTTTAAACTAATTTTAAGAATATATAACTTATTTCAGAATTATTTTACTTGTTTTAAGTGATTATAATAAGCCAGATTCTCACCATATTGGCAGATATTTCGTTTTTCTTTTCAAGCGCATATTCTTAAAGTTAAAGATAAGTAAAATTATCTGCCAGTATAATAAGCAAATGTGGTTTACTAAAATCACTTAAAACAAACATACTAAGATAAATCAGCTTAAAATGAGCTTACAACAATCTCAAAATGAGAACTGTAAGATATGTCAACTACATATAAGACTATTTTACCTGCCAAAATCTCATTCCTTGCTGTGCATTTGCTGAGAGAGTTAAAAGCTGCAATTTCTAGGAATTTTAGTTTAAATAAACAAAGATTATCCAACAGAAAGAAGGAATATCAGTTTTCACAGTGTGTAAAAGACATCTATGTAACATCTACTGGAGTTAGCATGCTAACCAGCTAGCTCTGGCCTCTGTAATACCACTGTGTACCTGAGGAGGTGATAGTGAGTCACTGTAGTGCTGTAGGAGTGGAATCAGTCCAACATGAGAGGATGGAGAAGTAGCTCTGCTGCCCCGAAGGCGTGTTCTAACCTCCTATCAGTCATGGTGAAGGAGCTGCTCCCGGTTAGATCATTTAAGGGCAGGTAGACAATGAGAGGAGCAGGAAACACAACCATGGTTGAAGCTCTTGGCGAGTGACTGCCACCGCCACTGCTGCCACCCACTCTCGGCAAGAATCCACGTTCAGTGGCAAACAAAAGAAGCTGCTAGACTGGTGAAGAAGGAGGGAGGAGAAGGGACTGTGCATTTCCTTGTACCTTACAACAGGAAAGGAACTTTCTGCTCAACTCACAGTGGTTGCATGCAACTCGCAACATGTAACTGCATTAAAGTTTCTCTGTGTGGAGCCAACATGAGTTGCATGCAAGCAAATGTCCATGTTGTGAATTGCATGCAACCAAATTTCCATGTTGTGAGTTGCATGCAACCAGATTTCCACGTTGTGAGTTGTTGCAAGTTGCATGCAACCAAATGTCCATGTTGTAAGTTGTTGCAAGTTGCATGTAACCAAATTTCCATGTAACTGCATGAACGTTGTCTGTGTAAGGCCAACATGAGTGAGCTGCATGCAACCAAATTACCATGGTGTGAATTGCATGCAACCAAATTTCCATGTTGTGAGTTGTTACAAGTTGCATGTAAACTTAATTTCCATGAGTTGCATTTCCATGTTGTGAGTTGCATGCAACCAGATTTCCACGTTGTGAGTTGTTGCGAGTTGCAGGCAACCAAATTTCCATGTAACTGCAAGAAAGTTTCACTGTCTAAAGCCAGGCTGTGATTAACTTTGGATTCTATCCCTTTATATTTCAGGCTGGTAATAATTTGTCACGATGTACAAACCAGCATAACACTAATAATGCCCTCAGCCTCCTCTGCTTAGCTAGCTAGTTTATCACTTTAGCAGTAAAGTAGTCCAGGTGTTGTAACCTTTATCATTCTAACTATTACCACTAGGGGGCGCAAGCCTAAAACCATGGCTTGATTTGCAGAAGCTGAAGCAGAATTCAGCTCTCATTTTCAGTCTTTGTAAACAGTGGCGTATGTACCAGTGGCACGGCCGGGGTCAGTCGGCTCACATCTCTGAAGGCCCATTAGAGGCGCTGGCTGGAGGCAAACTGCCGATGATTGTTCTGTATCCCTTTCTGTGTCTGTGAAAAAGCTAAAAGCTCCCGTTCCTTGACAGTCTTCATCTCTTCATACGAGCGCTGGTGGCGCCGACACACAGCGGGACAGAAAATATACACCAGGTCTGAGTGATGGAGGAGACAAGCTCTAACTCTGTCCCTGATTCACCCAGAACAGCCCTTACCACCACCCAGGAACGCTCAGGCTCCTGTAGGGGGCTCCTGCACGCTTGCCCCAGACCAAAAACCACTCTCTTTTCCGGCGTATATAATAATTGGGAATTCATATGGCTGTACTTTACGATCTGTTTCATTGAGGCTCAGTTCAACCTTGCCTCAGGAACACATGGAACTCATGGGTGGGTCTCTCTGGTGCAGCACTGACCACCTGACAAGATTTCCCCTTCAGTGATCTCCTGGTCACCACCACCGTGCTAGAAGAACCAATAATGTCCTTAGGAAAGCACTATAAGTAGTTAATTCGGATTAACAAACACGCATAATGTTGACGGAAGTGTTGTTTGGTCTCAAAAACATTGGCACTCTGTCTAGTCTCAGTCTCAACGGTCAGGACCCCCACAGTACCACCGCAGAGCAGGTATTATGTGGGTGGTGGATCATTCTCAGCACTGAAGTGACACTGAGGTGGTGGTGGTGCGTTAGTGTGTCCACTCACATGAGGTTTTGACTTCCACACCCGGGTCCAAGCCTACACTGCTGGGGCTCTCGTTGTTTGAGTACACAAACACTGGTTGGTGTGTGTTGTGCTGTGCTGGTGTGGGTGGATTGGACACAGCAGTGCTGCTGGCGTGTTTTCAAAAAAGGTATCTACAATGAGTTAGCTTGGCTTTGCCAAGAGGCGCTAACGTTAGCTAGGTTAGCTAGCTAGCTGGCATTAAAGCTCACTGGCACCAAACCTTGGTTTTCTCCATTGGTAGAAGCACTATAACTCACTATCAACTGCAGACACTCCTCTTCTCTTCCTCATCACAAGGGAAGAGCTAGAATGATAACTGAGTGGACTCAAGGCCAGTGTGTAAGGCCAACATGAGTGAGTTGCATGCAACCAAATTTCCATGTTGTGATTTGTTACAAGTTGCATGTAAACTTAATTTCCATGAGTTGCATTTCCATGTAACATTAGCTAGGTTAGCTAGCTAGCTCAAAACAATGAGTCTATTCAAACAATGAGAACCTCAGCCAGAACCTGGACGTGAAAGTCTCTATATATTAAACAAGCCCTTCTGACTAGTGGCGAATCTCCAGAGCCCAAAAAATGGTATTCGGGCCAGCCCTACTGATGCGCAATGCCATCAGAATACACAGTGCGCCACCAAATGTACCACACACCGACATCAGACGCCCTTCTTCTAAATCAATATGAAGTATAGGGAGACGCAGCTCACGTAGGTGATGCCGAAAGGACTTTTGGCTCATGTAGAGTTCTGTACGTGCTGAACTGCAATGTGAAACCAAAACTAGTTTCAATTTTAACGTTTATTTGTTCATTTATGAATGTGATGTGATGTGATGAGACTCAGGTTATTACTCTACAGCAGGGCAGCATTAATATACACACTAACTAAACTATATACTAAATAAACCGAGGTGTATTAAATATACAAAATACATAATATATACACAAAATGCAGAATATACAGAGACCGGAAGTTCTGTGTAGAAACAGAATACATATATAGCAGTGATATGATATATTAATAATATTCATAATATTGTTCATTACAATAATAATAATAATAATAATATATAATATTAATTAATATATATATATAATATATAAATAAAACAGAGGGTCAGAGTGCCATGGTGTTGGTGGTATTGGTGGTGTTGGTGAAAGGCTCACAGCTTGTTCAGGAACCAGACAGCCTGTGGGTAGAAACTGTTCATTAGCCGGTTTGTTGTGGCCTGGATGCTGCGGTACCTCCTGCCCGATGGCAGTAAGGTGAACAGGCCGTGTGCTGCATGGCTACTGTCCAACCGGATCTCATGGTTTTGGATCTCAACTGGCCAGATCAAACGTACACAGCGTGCCATAAACATAAACCTTGGTTTAGAGCCTCGGGTGTGAAAACGAGCCTCAGTCTAAAGTGCAATATGTCCAGTTAAAAGTCACTGGATATAAAACCATGGAGAACCTTCGACGGACGCACCGAGCCCAAACTTTTAACTGATAGCGTTTAGTGCAGATGTGACGAATGGGCTGTTTCTCTGATTTGAGGTCAGCTCCACGCTAACGCCGCGAACGTATTGATCCGTAGAAGAGCACATTAATCTGAGCTTTGAGAGTCGAAGTCCTCACCAAATGTTTAATCTTTCTGTAGTCATAAGTCTGCCCGTGAAGGGGCCACTCTGCAGCTCCATGATTAATACTGAGGCCGCTGTTAATGGCCTCTGGTCTCAGATGATGTACGACAGCCATTCTCCTCTGTTACCTTCACTGCATATGTATGAAAAGGCCGTAAAGTTTCACGACAGTTTACTCGTATATAGCGCAGGCGCACTGCGGCAGGTTCGCCCCGTCAAGGAGAACACAGGAGAATATACAATCCGCACTTTGTAAAGTCCCATAAAACATTGATTACAATATGGACGCTGACCAGCGCTGCTGTAAATATCCCGGAGAAGAGCCCTCGCGCCGGAAACAGTCGGGAAAGGCACCGAAGTGCTGACGGCCTATTTGGGAAAATGATTTATGTCGATATTCCTGCTCCATATTTGCTGTGTAAGTGCATAAATGGCAATTACTGGCTCATTAACATTTCATCACTGTCCACAGAAAAACATATATCTCCATTATTTTTAGATTTTAGCTTTCTGGATCATTTGAACGCAGCAGATGCACTTAACGCTTACATTTTTAATGGGCTAATAGAACAGCTCCAAAATCAGCTGGAATACAGCACATAAAGGTTCACATGAACTTACATTTAAAAAGTGAAGAAGGTTTTCGCATATGCAAATATACCACCATTTGGAATCTTTTCTGAATGTGAAAAAATAGAAATTAAAAATTAATTATATAAATGACTGTAAATACATGAATTTGATACTAATATAATGGCTGTACTTCATAATCTTCCATTAATTTCTCATTTTAGACCCTAAGTGAGCTATAGGAGAATCTGCCGTGACTAGGAACGCTGTAGGAAATCCAGAATAGAGTTCTAAAATAAAATTAATATCCAGAATCAAGGTTGAATTAAATTAATATCCAGAAAGAAGCTATAATAAAATTAATGTTTATAATTAAAGTACAAATGAAATGATATCTGGAATAAAGTTGTAATAAATTTAACCTCCAGAATTAAATTCCAATGAAATTAATAAACAGAATTAATTTCTGATAAAAATCAACATGTAAAAAATGTAGTCATTGTGCACACCTTTATTTACACCTGTTTAAGGAGATAGTTAGATCTTATACACAGGACAGTGGTCCGGGTGGTCCCAGGGATCATCGGACCAATATCTGCTTGTTAAGCTGTGATGTATCGACCTTCATGTCCGGGTTCTAGCCTCTATTAGAACCCGGACATGAAGGTAAGAAACACCCTATGAAGCCCACAGACTGTATCAAGGAGATCTGCAAATGAGCCGTTTGGATTTGCCAGTGAGTCCTAACATTAGCTAGGTTAGCTAGGTTCGCTAGCTAGCTGGCATTAGAGCCCATTGATTTTCTTCATTGGTGTTTCTTCAAGAATTGTACCTCACTACCAACTGCAGACTCTCCTCTCCTCTTCCTCACCACAAGGAAAGAGCTAGAAGGATAACTGAGTAGTTTATCTAACTACTGGAGAGACAGAACCGCAGCCCACTTCGTAGAGGCTCAGATCCGGGCCCGTTAACAACCAGATTGGAGTGTAAAGAATCTAGACCCTTTTAAACCCACAGTGGTGCTGAATAAACAAGGAGGCGGCTGTGAAAAGGAAACCTTTACAGGTTCTGCGATTGTCACAAAACGAAATAAAATACCTTCATTTGCAATTTAATTTTTCACATGAGCACGAGCCATTTGTGACAAAAATGAAAATAAATTTAAAACAGCTATTTGTCATTTCATTTTAGTCGTTATTCTGGTATTTCAGAGCCAAATCTAAAATGAAAAAGCTAATAGAGAAAAGAAAATCCAAACTTCATATCGTTCATGAAATGCAAGAACTGACCAACATGCAAATATATGTTAATTAGCACTGGGAGGAGCTAAAACTGCAGAACTGCCTGCGAATCCAGCGAAGGCGGCTCACAGCAATACGGCGGACATACTGTTTGAAACGGTAAATGAGTTAATGAGGGTGGCGGATTGTCAGGACGACGCTCGCTTTGGACGGTCTCTCTTACCGTGGCTGTGATTCACTAACAGCGACCTTCGGTTCACTGCGTGAGGCCGCCTGTTGTAACCCCGCTCCAGCGCCGCTGCGGCCTCCCGTAGTTGCTCCGCAGCCGACTTCGCCATTTGGCCCAGACACGCAGAGACCTTTGATAGACTTTCGTGATTTCGCGGGCAGCTCCGTAGTTTTAGCTCCGCCCAGTTCTAATTAACATATATTTGCATGTTGGTCAGTTTGAAAACGAAAATGAACAGTGGAAAATGTAAAGTAAATCTCCAGCAGGAGAAAACTGAATCACAAACCGTCACTTCGCTGTTGATTTATCAGATTTTGCATTTTCATTTTGGCAGATATGCAGCCTGTGAAATTGCTATGAAAAAGAAATAACAACTTAAACATTTCATTTTGATTTTACTTTTGACACGTTGTCTGCATTTCATGAAGAAAAGCCAAAGCCAATATGAAGTTTGGATTTTCTTTTCTCTATTGGCTTTTTAATTCTATATCTGTTTTAAATTTATTTTCATTTTTATCACAAATGGCTTGTGCTCAAATGAAAAATTAAATTGCAAATGAAGGTATTTTATTTCATTTTCAATTTTGCCAGGATATTTGCACAGATGTTTGGAAAACTAGGTTTGCATTTACATTTTATTGTTTTAATTTTAATTTCTTTTTTGGCCGGATTTGCCTCCAATACTGTTTGGCCCCGGTAATGGCTATTTATGTCTCACTTAACACCCCAAATGTTCACTATCAGGGCGGTTCCTCTTTCAGTGTATATGGCCGTGTATCAGCTCTTTATATGGAGGTCCACTGAGTTTATACTGTTGGGCTGTGCATACATCACCCAGGCGTGGTTTCTTCAGCAGTGTCGAAGTTTTGCGCTCTCTGGCCCGGAGTTGTTTATTCACAGTTCTGATTCGGCAGCTGGTTGTTCGTCTCAGCCTGTGTTTGCTACGCTCCACCCTGAGTGGGTTTGTGTGTTTGTATCGCGTCTCTGACGCGGGCAGAGGGAAAGAGTGTGATCGCTAAAAGGTTTTTCGGTCATTATAGCGTGTTCTGCTGCAGATAGACCTCGCAGCCTCCGCACGGAACGCTGACAACATACACTGATGGCCCAGCATGCAGCGGGTCACAGACGCTCTGCTCTCCAGCCGGCAAACACGCACGCAAACCACCTCAGTGCACTCTTAGAACAGACGGTGTGGGTTTCCGGGTGGATCAGGCATGTTTCTCCGGCAAGAACAGTCAAAAGATATTTATGGTGTTGCTCTGCTTTGAAGACAGAAAGGAATTGAACCCAACTGCCTTTTAAGGCTCTGCCCACGAATACGGTACCGCAGGGAACTCCCAGAGAACCCTCTGTAAGCGGGGGTTTCAGCCGCCACCCAATAGGGGATAAACATACAACACTTGACCGACGAAGACCGAGGAAGTGACAGGATCTGCGTCCCCACCCCCGATGCTTTTAGCCTCAGTGCTCACCTTAGCGAGTACGTTTTTACCTATCTTGCTGCAATGGATGATCAGAGTGGCTGCAAAAGACGTGGCAAGGTGGGCTTCAGGTAGTATGAGGAACACGGTAGCGACCTGAAGTGTAAAGTGCAAGCTGGACATATGTTAATGTGACAGCATTAGACCCGCCCTCCCCATATCTAGCAAGACAAGTGCGACGCCCCGCCTCCTAGGCAGGTATACAACTAGAAGAAACTTTTTCAGCTTTATTTGAAATTATTTTCTTTTATTTATAGCTCAGTAGCTATCTGCTGTCCAGTAAACACAAACACAAACGAAAACAAGACAACAGGCTTCTTACTTTTGCTGCACTGCTACACAATAACAATCACCTTTTTCAATAACAAGAAACTCAATCACAATTCAAGATAAAAAGAAAATGAATTATTATAATTCAGAAGATTGCCCAACCCTTCAAACAGCACAGAAATATGAAAATAAAGCAGAAGCTGTTTCTATTGTAACAACAGAATACTTTCTGATCAACACTCCATGTAACTCAGTCGCTGAGGGTTCAAATGGTCACTGAGCTTAGTTACCAGTCTGTAGTGCCGGGACAGATGCTGGAGGATGTCTGTTTGGCAGGGCACCTTACCCTAACGGAGCTGAGGAGAGGAGGGCTGAGTCTCTCACACACACTGAACATGGCACACTGCTACTCTTCCACCTACCAGTCTCTCGCAGCCAAACGCAGGAGAACTCGAAGCATGCAACTCTCCACCACCTCCACGCAAAGCTGGACTCCGTGGACGTAAGAAACGCTCGTTTGCACTCCCAAAAAGAGTTCAAGAACACTTAAAGAGTCAAAAACGACACAACGTTTTCCTCTCGCAGCAACCGTGTGCGGTTCAATAACAGTCTCACTGAGCTTTAACTGTGCCTGTGCATACCAGCCTCCTCCTTCAGAAGGACACCAGAACAATCTCTCTCTCATCTCTCACTGCACCAAGAGAGTTAAACCTTAGACCTATGGCACTGACCGAACACGAAACTGCGGATTCACTCGAGCTGCTGTTCTCAGTCCATAGTCTCTCTCTCACTCTCCATTGGCAAAAACCATGTGGTCCAAAACGCAGAAAAATATTCCTCGGCAGCAGCAGCAGCTCTGTTGCTAGCCGTCACTGGCTACCGGTTCACGGAGTCCTAGTTTAAGTATTCTCAGCCGAGAAAAATAGACCGCAGACTCTCTAAGCCCCGTCCACGAAGGACCCTGATAGGCCTAAAACAGCTAGGATGCAGCATAAGAGTAATTTCAAGATTAAAGACTCGCATATATTTTGCATCCTCTTCACCTCATTTAGCTAAGTTCCAGTCAAAATGGCCGTTAAGTACAAGAAAAACGACTCACGACGAAAAACGACTCCGTTACCATTCTCTCTCTTTCCTGGTGGTGCGAAGGAGAAGAGGAGAGTCTGCAGTTGATAAGCTGAGTTTCAGTTCTTACACCAATGAAGAAAAACTTGTTTGGTGCCGGTGGGCTCACTTGTTGGCTAGCTAGCGAACCTAGCTAATTAGCACCCGCTGGTAAAGCCAATACCCTCGGATACCCTCGATGTAGTTCGTGAGTTTTATAGGGTGTTACTTGCTATCCCACATTTTCATGTTTCGGTTGTTAGCCCTTTTTCTGTGCTGCCCAGCTAAGGCCTTAGTAGGTAGCATTTTCGTTTTGCCAGCGAGGCTAGCTAACGTTAGTCTTCACTGGTAAAAGCCAAACTGGTCGTTCATGGATCTCCTTGATACAGTCTATGGGTTTTATAGGGTGTTATGCTATGGTTGTTATGAAACCACATCTTAGTGTTTTGATTGTCAGCCTTGTCAGTCAGACGGGTTATGATGAAGATAGCTAACCTGGCTAACATTAGCACCAACTGGTAGAGGCCAAACTGACCCTTTGTGGATACGCTTGCTATGGTCTGTGGGGTTTATAGGCTGTTTCTTGCTATGAACCCACATCATCGTGTTTCAGCTGTTAGCCCTTTTTCTGTGCTGCCCAGCTAAGGCCTTAGCTAGCTAGCTATCTTCATCATCCCTTGTCTGACCCACAAGAATGACAATCAAAACACACACATATGGGTTCATGGCAAGAAACACCCCATTAAACCCACAGACTATATCAAGGAGATCCATAAATGACCAGTTTGGCTTTTGTCAGTGAGAGCTGACGTTAGCTAGGTGAGATAGCTTATCAAGCTAGCTAATATTACAGCCCACAGGCACCAAACTTTCTTTGTCTGCTTTGGGGTAATCAACTGCACCTTATCAACTGCAGACGTTTCCTCTTCTCAAGAGAAGCGACTGATCGATAACATAGATAACGAGACGGGGAAGTCAATACATCACGTCTTAACAATCGAATACAGTGGACAGTGAGTGGACACACTACCACACCACCACCATGTCCGTGCCATGGACGGCTACAAAAGCAGCAGATTGAATGCATCAAGATGCAATGATATTTTGAGCTATTAATCTGATGTTTATTACAGGTCACCTTCACTCTGTAAAGCATGTCCATCAGCAGCTACGCAAGAACTCATTTGTTTGCAGAGTCGGCTAGAGCAAGTGAACTGAGTCAGCGTGCAGAAGCCCAAATGGTCCTTCTGAGGCACCAGTCGTTGATCAAACGGCTTCTCAGAGCACAATTTACCAGCTGAAAGAAGAGAGAGAGAGAGAGAGAGAGAGAGAGAGAGAGAATGAAAGCTGAAGATCAATAAAGCATAGCATCCTGATGATGAGCCTCCTGTGAAGGTCGAGAAGACAAGCAGCAAATGACCGAGTGATCAAGCTGACGAAACACAAAGGGGAAAGTGAATGGAGACGAATGCACCGCAGACTTATCCCATACAGGCAGGCTGATCATTAAAGGGTCATTACGGTTTTAACGACAGCAGTGATTTAGCCCCTCGGCAATGAGACCGGGACACCTGGGGGAGGTGAGATACCAGAGGCGCGCGTAGGAGGTAAAGCGGAATGATTCAAGAGGACGACTTTCAAAGCATCTCATCGCAGTTACCGGAGTAACCGAGACGGTAACCATGGGAAGCCAAAACCTTGAGTGTTTCTGAAACACATTCTTTCTGCTCTGATGTGAGATACCACAGCTTCTTTTCCTGCACTGACTTTTCTCTCCTTTATTTTCCTTCCTTTACTGCGGTGCCTCGCTAAAATGGTGCCGCTGTGCGAGCACTGAGAACATTTTGCCCGTTAGGAAGTAATCAAGTACAAAGACGAGCGTCTGGATTGTCTCACATTAGAAGGAGGAAGATAGCGAGCAGCGTGACTGTGATTTTGCTTTAGAACCCAGTTACTGAATTTCAGGACCAGACCTCAGCACCAATTCTAATTTGACTGATTCATAAAGTGATTATTCAGGCATCAAAAAGGCCTACAAGGGATGCAAACCTGCAGTACAAACTGTTGATGCTCCATTCAAGGTTAAAATCAAGATACTCTAATGACCATATGCAAACAGGTCCATTGGAATTTTTGCTTGCTTCAGCTACCCAGTTACATTTCACTAGGAGATATTTCCACCAATAGGAAAACAGTGCCACTAAAAATCCACCAATAGGAGAACAGCACAGCTAAAAATCCAGGAATAGGAGAACAGCACGACTAATATCCACAAATAGGAGAACAGCACAGCTGAATGTCCACAACAGAAGATCAGCACAGCTAAAAATCCACAAATAGGAGAACAGCAAGGATAAAAATCCACAACTGAACAAAAGCACAACTAAAAATCTATAAACAGGAAAACGGCACAGCTAAAAATCCACAAATAGGAGAAGAGCACAGCTAAAGGTCGACAACAAAAGATCAGCACAGCTAAATATCCACCATTAGGAGAACAGCACAGCTAATAATCCACAACAGAAGATCAGCACAGCTAAAACTCCACATTTGGGTGAACAGCACATCTTAAACTCCACAACAGAATATCAGCACAGCTTAAAATCCACAAACAGGAGAACATCACAGCTACACATCCATCATTAGAGGAACAGCACAGCTAATAATCCA
>JAVGWN010000147.1:0-13496 GCA_034552555.1 Semaprochilodus insignis | reverse complement strand
CTGACCACTGTGCAGGACTTGTATATGTCATTCCCAAGACGAACTGACGCTGTATTGGCCGCAAAAGGAGGAGGAGGCCCTACACCATACTAATAAATGATTGTGGTCTAAAACCAGGTGTTTCAGTTTCATTGTCCAACCCCTGTAGATAGTCATCATAGGAAGCTTCATTCCGTTCCAACAACTCCTTCTTGGTGAGGTGTTTTTATCTGTTCAATGAGTATATAAGGGATGAAGATCCAGGTCCCATCATGGTGGTTAAAACACAGTTACAGCATTGCTTGTGTTAGCGAAGCTAGCAGCCACAGGGCAGAAGAGCAGTGGATCAATGGTTCAGTAGCACAGTCCGCTGCTCCTGTGTATATATATATATATGCTGTGTGCACTTGTTTCTTTCATTAAAGGTGTGCCAGGCTCAGTATGTGTCCTTGCTCTGCGTAACGGAGTGAGCGCGGTGTGCATAGTGGAGTGCTTCAGTCTTCTGCGGCAGTTTCTCCATTTATCATTCCTCAAGAGAGCACATCCAGACCGGAGGGAGAAAAACATCTTCTAAACCCCCTCCAGTGAACCTTCTTTCTTGCTTGCTTGCACTCTCTCTCTTTCTCTCCCTCTCTCTTTCTTTCTTTCTTTCTTTCTATCTATCCATCTCTCTTCCTTCTCCTTTACAGCTGTTGGGAGTGAAGTGTTGATTAGCATGCTAATAATCCTATTAGCTAACGAGCACATCCTTGCTTAAAGGGTATAAGAGAGGGGAAAACGAGCTGCGGGAATTCTCTAGAAAGAGCGGACTGTGTATGGAGGGGGGGTTGTGTGAGTAGGTGGGTTGATGGGTATTTTGGAAGGTTGCACGGTTGCAGAAGGAATCAACCAACAGGAGTGAAACTTGGTGGGTAGGTTTGACATTGTGAGACATGCCAATGATTTAAGTTTCACGCTCGGCCGCACATTTTACATAAGCAAGGACGGAGCTTATCGCTGTACCTGACTGACCCAACAGCCACGATTGCAGACATTCAGCGAGGAGTGATGCCCTCCATTAGTCACCCTGTTAGTGCCAGCACCATTGTGAGATGGCTGCACAACGCAGGACTACATGCACGCAGACCGTTACGACGACTGTCCTTAACACCACGTCAACATCGCCAACAACAGCAATGGTGTCATGCCAGACTGTCACGGAGTGACTCAGAATGGCAGCGGGTCATCTTCAGTGACGAGTCCCGCTTTTGTCTTGGTGGAGACGACCAGCGAATCTGTGTGTGGAGGCACCGTGGTCAGCGTAAAGATGAACAGTTTGTCGTCACACATCCAGAAGGCCTGGTGTCACTCCACCTCCACCCGTACTGCACCATCTGCAGGAGCTGCGTGAGAATATTCAAGCTGCATGGGATGGATTATCACAGGACACCATTAGGAACCTCTACAACTCCATGCCGAGATGTCTGGCATGTTGTGTTAGCCCGACCCCATACTAAGAGACACTACTTCTGTATGTGTAGCTCAATAAATATTGATCATATCAGTCCAAATGTATCATCATTTATTGTTCCTGGTGACCTTTATCTTCCTTCCCAACAGCACTGCAATCCCACACCTCCTCCTAAAAGATCACAAGCATTTAAAACGTAAATTGGTTTAGTATTGGCTTAGTACTAAAGAATCCCTTAGCTGCTCAGGTCACCGGAGTACGTACTGACCCTATATGCTTGACGTCAACCCAGCAGGATGTTCCCCAGACCACGTGCACCATGCACTCTTTGTTTTGGCCCTGTTTAGGAAACAGCTCAGTCTAGAAGTCCCATAAGCATCACCATATAAATGCTAATCTGTTTCGTCACTGGCAAATAAACAGATTAACAAAACAAGCCTCTGATTCTTCCATCCTTCAGCCCTAATTTCCGATTTCCTCTCAAGCTTTCTCCAATTATTCCAATGCGTATGAACATGGAGGGCTAATCTCGCCATCTGCATTTCACAACTGCCAATTTGCGGTCCGTCTCATCTCGCATCCCATCCCGTTTTAAATTTCGGGAATTACGCAAATCTTGTTTACGGCTGAGAAAACATGGAAACGAGTCTTCTTCGCTAAGTGCTTCCGCTCATGTTTCATACAGCAGGCCTTCATAGGGGGGTTAGCGCGTACGGGCGTACGTGTGTGCGCTCCCCCTCGCAGACAGAAGAATCCCATTAAGCCGCTGAGAGGAGATGATCCATTGCCTCGTATTTGCAGCAGAGGGGAGAAAATCCCCCTCCTGTCTCAACACATTACTGCCAATCCCGTCTACAACAGCACGCACACCTTCTTCCTCCAGCACGCGCAGACACACCTACAGCAAAAGTCAGAGACCACCCTTCTATATAAACAGTGCCCACTCTTTACCTTCATTCCAGCTTCCATTTTTTTCAGGGGACTCAAAAGCGACACGCCTCCAAACTTCAGTCTTAGAGGTAGCCGGTTTAGCACTGTCTACCAAATCCCACACACATACAGTGATGCTGAGGTGATGTTCTTTATGCTAGTGGATTATTTAATGTCTAATATCCTCAGATATCGTCCTGAAACAATACAATCCTGAAACAATCAGATCTCCTGAAACCAAACAAACCGGAAAATACATAAGCAACGCATGAGCTTTGACTTGCATAAAATTATAAAATCATAAAAATGTCATGTGGTGCAACCATCCCACTATATACACACACTACCGGTCAACAGTCTAGACACGGCTACTCATAGCAGGTTCTCCTTCTGTTTATCTTAATGCTTTACTGTAGAATAAAAGTGAAGACATCAAACCATAAAACAGCACTCAGGGAATTATACAGTCCACCTTAAACACCTCCAAAATAGAACTTTACAGGAGGATGAACCAGCTTTCTTAACCTGCAGTGGAGGCTGATAGAACAAGGTTTATTTCTAAGCAGGTTTGGAGCAATTCTATTGGTCTGTCCATCATGAATATTCACTAAACTGAAAGAGGAGCTAGAGCTTTTAAACTGGGCGACTAAATATATATTAGAGGTGGAGATATGGAGAAATATAATACTGTGGTACATCAAGAGTATATGTGGTATATCAGGATATGTGTTTCAGACAGTTGGAGTTGTTCAGTGTAAGCCTGTAGAGTCTTTAGGATCACCAACATCATCCATTTAGCTGGGTGTCTCTAAACTGTCGATTGCTACTGTAACTTTCAAGAAAGGTAATTTAGTTATAGAACGTTCTAAATACATTTGTTTTACATGATTCACATGGTTATTAAACTTTAAAATGCTTTAAAAGCCATGTGGCAAATTTAGGCAAATATAAAAGTGCTCAATTCACAGCCGGCACAGCCAGAAGAAAAAGGGCTTTTATTTTGACATGCTTTTTATGCTTTTATTTAGAATGGTTGGGTTTACCATGTCAGGCGGTACTGCCTCCTTGGCAAAACCATAAAAAATATGACACATTAATTATAATAATGTATATTGTTAGTGAAAAAAAAAAGGAAGCATAAACTCGAGCTGAAAGGTGAAGGTTTCTACGGGTGTCTAAGTAGATGCCTGTTTCATTTGGAGTTGTAGTCTGGCGGGAGGAAGTTGTCAGCCATGTGAAATGGCGAAAGCAGATTAAGCGGAAAGATGAAGAGAGCCGTGAGTCGTATTAGGACGGCTCTCGTGCCACAAAACCCATCGCCCAGGCCCCGCCTCCTGTTCCGCACTGTGTTGAGCTTTGCCTTTGACCCCAGTTGCCAAACCGTTGGAATGGGGGCGATGACCCGGGAGGCGGAGCAGTGAACTCTCTTTCCCTCTGCGGTCATTGCCTTATACTGAGAGCCAGTTCTAGCTCGTTTGGCCTCGGCAGTGGGGAGGGACCATGCAGCAACAGAAAGACTGATGAGCTGAAAAACTGAGATGTGAGAAGGACTGAAGAGTTGTGCCTGAAGCCACAGAGAGGTTGCCAGCTTCGGGTTTCTGTTCTGGGTGGAAAGTAAAGTTGAGATGCTCCATTTTCTCTCCGGCCTCCAGCGTGCTTATTCCCCCGGGGTAGCACATGCCTCGCTACAGTGACTTCAGCCTTAACTTGGACTGTGGAGGGGGAAAATTGAGGAACATTGTGACTGCTGATGTATTTTTGGCTAATTGGAGATGCTTGACCTCATCCATGCTCATAAATGACCAGACCTTTCCTGGATGCTCCTTTTATTACCCAAGCCCCATTAATACACTGCAGTGTTTTCATTTCAATACAGGTCAAAGTGGGTTTGCATTTCGCACACCCTTCCATCTGTCTTGTTATTGAGGTTTGTAATATATGTATATATATTTGTTTTCCTTGGTGGCCGAAAAGTTCAATTTTGGTCTCATCTGACCAGAGCACCTTCCTCCATACATTTGGGGAGTCTCCCACATGCGTTTTGGCAAACTCAAAACGAGCCTTCCTATTTTTGTCTGCAAGTAAAGGTTTTTTCCGGCCACTGTTCCATAAAGCCCAGCTCTATGGAGTGTACGGGTTATTGTGGTCGTATGGACAGATACTCCAGTCTCTGCAGCTCCTTCAGGGTTACCTTTGGTCTCTGTGATGCCTCTCTGATTAATGCTCTCCTTGCCCGGTCTGAGAGTTTTAGTAGGCGGCCCTCTCTTGGCAGGTTTGTTGTGGTACCATGTTCTTTCCATTTGATGATAATGGGTTTGATGGTGCTCCGGGGGATCATCAGAGATTTGGATATATTTTTTATAACCCAACCCTGATTTGTACTTGTCAACAGCTTTGTCCCTGACTTGTGTGGAGATCTCCTTGGTCTTCATGGTGTTGTCTGGTTAGTGGTGCCTCTTGCTTAATGGTGTTGCAGCCTCTGGGGCCTTTCAGAAAAGGTGTGTACATACTGACAGAGCATGTGACACTTAGATTGCACACAGGTGGACTTCATTTCACTAAGCATGTGACTTCTGAAGGTAATTGGTTGCACCAGAACTTTTCAGAGGCTTCATAGCAAAGGGGGTGAATACATATGCACATGCCAATTTTCAGTTTTTAATTTCCAATTTTTTTAATATATATTTTTCTCATTTCACTTCACCAACTTAGACTATTTTGTGCATCACATACAATTCATTTAAATACAGGTTGTAATGTAACAAAATAGGTAAAAAGCCAAGGGGGGGTGAATACTTCCGCAAGGCACTGTACATTGTCATGGTTGGATAAGGACTCAGTTCAATATCTGGAACTGACCTACCGTGAACCTCAAACACGGTTGTTCCTCCTTCCAAAGAAGGACGATGAAATAGACTGATTCCAAAATCACGTTCACATCTTTAAACATGGCTTCCTGTTTGCCTGCTTCTTCAACGAAGGTTCCGTTCCACCTTGTGATATGATGTGATATGTGATATGCGATATGAGGTCTCAGTAAAACCGAAACTTGTACCGAAGCCAAATGCATATTCTGTTTGATCTGTTTGTACCTGGAATGTCAGCCGGCGCAACCATAAACACAGGGCTTTTATTTTGACATGCTATCATGAAAGAGGGGGCAGAGTGTTGCATCACCCCAAGTGACCTTCATGGTGCAATGCCATGGTCAGTAGGCCTAGTAGGCAAATTTAGTAAAACGTGATTTTTGAGTGATTTCGGTTCGAACGGTTCAGTTTACCATGTCAGGTGGTACCACTTCCTCGACAAAATCATGAAAATATAACACCTTTATAATAATAATAATGCTTATTTATTAGTAAAAAAGCAAGAATAACCTCAAGTTGAAGAGTGAAGGTTTCTACAGGTGTCTAAGTAGATGCCTGTTTAAATTTGAGTTTGTAATCTGAATGTCAGGCGGCACAACCGGTAAATCAATGGTGCAACCAGACCAGAATAGCTTTAATAACTGAAATGGGCCAGTTTTGATTACACGTTAACCAATGCTATATCGACGCCATTCCAGCTCTGTTCAGTCTGATCAGGAATGGTGTGCTTGTATACAGCTCTTCGATCCAAGTTTTTGGAAAAACTTTGAATTGAAATTGAAATTCCAATTTTTTTCCCATTAAGAATGAATGGGATGGAAAAGTGCTCGCCCATCTACTGTACTTCAGGTCAACCGACAAACACTGTTTCACATGCACCATCTCAGGGAAGACCCCCGAGCATGAATTTAATGTTGATTTGACCCGCACTCATCTGTTTCTCATCTGCTTCTCCCATAGAGGTCCATTCATTTTCACCCCTATTCAAACCCTACTGTTTCCTTTAACCTACAGACACCAAACTGCATGTACGCACTCAGGGCAGCTCCCCAAACTGTAATCCACAGTCATACTGACCCACACGCCTCTATGTGTCATTTATTCATCCCTCGTTCCTCCCATAGACTCCCTTTCATTTTTAACAATACCCAGAAAACACTTAGCAAACCCCAACAACCACTCAGTATACAACCCTCACATCATAGTAGCCACCTAGCAACATTTTAGCAACCACCTGGGATATCACAGCAACTGGCTAGCAACATCATGGCAATCACCTGGTATGTTAAAGCAACCCCCTAGCAACACCATGGCAACCCTCTGGAATGCCATGGCAACCGCCTAGCAACACTTTAGCAACCTTTTGGTATATTATACCAACCATCTATCAACACCATAGCAACCATTTTGGATACCATAGCAACCGCCTAGCAACACCACAGCAAACACATTAGATACCATAGCAACTACCTAGCAACGACCTGGGATACTTTAGCAACCACCTTGCACCTCCTGTTGAAGGGCCTCCTGTCTGCCCTCAGCAACCTTGGAACCACAGGTTCTCCATGGAAGTGGTTTCTCTTATCTCTTATCTGTTAACTTCACTGGTGTCCCACCAGGCTCGGTCCTAGGACCTCTTCTCTTTTCACTCTGCACTCATTCTCTTGGTGGGAATATCCCCTCATGTCTTCTCCTACCACTGCTATACTGACTCAGCTGCTCAGGCTTTCCTTCCCACCTTCTGATACTCAGGTTTCCAGTCACATCTTGGCATGTCTGACTGACATCTCTTCATGGAGGAGAGCTCACCACCTGAATGTGAACCTGACTAGGTAATGCAGGTTTCTCCCTTACAACATCCGGCGGACCTGACCCATGCTCTATTGGGAGGCCACCCAGGTGCTAGTCCAGTTTCTTGTCGTCTCAAGGCTCGACTACTGCAGCTTTTTTCTGGCTGGGCTTCTCTTCCTCCAGCTGATCTAGAATGCAGCAGCATGGCTTGTCTTCAATCTTCCCAAGTTCACTCATATCACTCCACTTCTGTGCTCCCTTCACTGGCTTGCTGTAGCTGCCAGCATCAGATTTATAATCCTGATGCTCATCTACAATGACAAAAATGGACCAACCCTTCCCTCTCTATGGCCATGGTCAAATCTCTATGTGTATCCTGAGTCCTTGAAGCTTTAAGAGCTTAGTCTGACCTGCCACCTTCTATATCCACGGACAGCAAATGCAGGCTGAAGACCATCACCTAAGTGAGCACTAAATGAGGCACTTAATGAAATGCACTGTATTCCCTTTATGCTGTGTTTAACTCTGGCTGTTCTTTCTAGTTATCAGCTCTGGTCTTTGTTCCTGGCAGGGTTTGAGCTGAAGGCTAGTTTGGACTCTTAACTTATTCTTACTAGCAAATTAGCATGGGCAATTTTGAGACTGATGACATCTAGAAGGCAGCACGCAATTTTTGAGTTGTTTCGGTTAGAATGGTTCAGTTTACCATGTCAGGTGGTACGACCTCCTCGGCAAAACCATAAAAATGTTACATGTTTATAATAATAATGTTTATTTATTAGTGAAAGAAGTAACAATAACCAAGCTGAAGGGCGAAGGTTTCTATGGGTGTCTAAGTAGATTCCTGTTTAATTTGAAGTTAGTCTGAAATATAAAAAAAAAATCAAAAATAAATCCAAAGGGCCAATCATTCTCTGAGTAGAGAGTTTTTGAGCCATTTGTGATCTTCACACAGAGGAATTTGTATTCCGCATTTAACCTATCCGTGAAGTGAAACACCCACATACACTAGTGAATACACACACTAGGGGGCAGTGAGCACACTTGCCCGGAGTGGTGGGCAACCCTATCCACGGCGCCCGTGGAGCAGTTGGGGGTTAGGTGCCTTGCTTAGGTGCCTCAGTCGTTACTGTCGATTCAGGGAATCGAACCGGCAACCCTCCAGTCACAAGGTTGGTTCCCTAACCTCCAGCCCACGACTGCCTTGCAAAGTCAGGTGGCACAACCAGTAGGGCAAATGGTGCAACCAGACCAGACAAGCTTTAATAACTGAAATAGGCCAGTTTTGATTACACATATTAGTGATTGCACAATGCTATATCGACACCGCTGCGACTCCGGAATGTTCGGTCTGATCGCAATGGTCTTCTTGTATACAGATTTTTGACGTTTTGGAAAATCTTTGAATTGAAATTCCGATTTTTTTCCCATTAAGAACAAATGGGGTGGAAAAGTGCACACCCATCTACCCTACTTCTGCTCAACCGACAGAAACCGTTTCACATACACTATGTCAGGGCAGACTTCCGAGCATGAAATGAATGTTGTTCTGACTCGCACTCGTCTGTGTGTCCTTTTTTCCCCCATCCCTCATTTCTCCCATAGAGGCCCATTCATTTTAACCCCCATTCAAACCCAGTTTTTAATGTAGTGCCATCTGAGAAGTTAACAACCTCTCAAGCGGCATGAGGATGGCTCTTGTGCCAGAAACCTGAGCCCCACTTCGTGTTCCGCAGCGAGTCCACTGTGATGAGCCTTTTGCTTGACCCCAATGGCCAAGCAGTGGAACAGGGGTGATGACCCAGGAGGTGGAGCAGTGAACTCTCTTTCCCTCACGTCGATCTTTGCCTTACAACAGCAGCCAGCTCAAGTTTGTTTGGCCTTGGCAGTGCAGGCACCTTTGAAAGGAGTGTGGAGGGACCATGCAGCAGCAGAAAGACTGATGAGCTGAAAACCTGAGATGTGAGAAGGACTGAAAAGTTGTGCCTGAAGCCACAGAGAGGTTGCCAGCTTTGGGTTTGCGTTCTGGGTGGAAAGTAAAGTAAAGAGATGCTTGACTTTATCTCTGGCCTCCAGCGTGCTTCTTCCCCCAGGGTAGCACATTAAATTTAGACCCATTTGCAAATTGTGTTTGCACACAGAGGAATTTGTCAATCACATTTAACCCATCAGTAAAGCGAAACACCCACATACATACATACACACACACTAGGGGGCAGTGAGCACAACTAAACAGAGCGGTGGGCAGCCCTATCCCAGACACCCAGGAGCAAGTTACTGTCAGTTCAGGGAATCCAACCAGCAACCCTCCGGTCATAAGGCTGGTTCTCTAACCTCCAGCCCAAAACTGCCCTATAACAAGCTCTTCCCATACTGGGAGTCGATACCCGGGTAGACCATATGCCATGCTACAGTGACTTCAGCTGTACATAGTACAGTCATAACTTGGGCTGTTGAGGGTGAAATATCTGAAATCCTTGCGAAGGCTCACTGAGGAACATTGTGCTGACCCAATATTTGGGTATGTATTGCAGTGTTTTAATTTCAATACAAGTCAAAGGGGATTTACAAACGTCTGCATTCTGTTGTACTTGCATTTCACGGACTTTCCCATCTGATTTGTTATTGAAGTTTGTCATATATGGTAGTGTCAGAGCCTGTCGTGGTTCCCTGTGATGCTTTGTGCATGCTTAGCTGAGCTTGATCTGAATGCATGTTCACAGGTTATGGAAACTGTTGAGCAGGTTGAGTAGGTACTGGGGTGTGGCAGTTATTGTCATCCAGGTCTGTTTGCTGGTTAATAGCCCCAGGCAGCTGAGCATGACTGTGCTAGAGGTACAAAGGTGACACTGAATGTAAAACTGTAGTTCAGTATATAGAACAGACTAATGAATATATACGCCCCCAACATTTACATACAACCACAACAGAGCATCAGCATATACAGTACAGCCTACACTCACTGTTATCAGCTCCACTGACCATATAGGAGCACTCTGTAGTTCTACAGTTCCAGACTGGAGTCCATCTGTTTCTCTGTATACTGTATTACCTTGTTCTTCAATGGTCAGGACCCCCACAGGACCCCCACAGGACAGTATGAGTGGATCAGACACAGCAGTGCTGCTGGAGTGTTTAAACACTGTGTCCACTCACTGTCCACTCTATTAGACACTCCTACCTTGCTGGTCCATCTTGTAGATGTACAGTCAGAGACGATAGCTCATCAGCTGCTGCACAGTGCAGGGTTGGTCATCCTCTAGTCCTTCATCAGTGGTCACAGGACGCTGCCCACAGGACAGTGCCCCACAAGACGCTGTTGGGTGGATAGTTTTGGTTGGTGGACGATTCTCAGTCTAGAAGTGACACTGAGGTGTCCAGCAGCACTGCTGTGTCTGATCCTCTCACACCAGCACAACACATACTAACTATCATCCTGTTAGTGCAGCACCATTGGCAGATGGCTGCACCGTGCAGGATTACATGCATGCAGACGACAACTGCTCTTAACACCACGTCAATAATTGTGTTGTGCCAGACTGTCATGGAGTGACTCTGAATGGCAGCAGGTCATCTTCAGTGATGAGTCCCACTTTTGTCTTAGTGGAGATGTGTGTGGAGGCACCATGGTCAGTGCCAAGATGAACGGTTTGTTGTCACGCATCCCACGTGGTGTCACTCCACCTCCACCCCTACCGCACCATCTGCAGGAACTGTGTGAGAATATTCAAGCTGCATGGGATGTAGTATCACAGGACACCATTAGGAACCTCTACAACTCCATACCGAGATGCCATACTGAGAGACACTACTTCTGTATGTGTAGCTCATTAAATATTGATCATATCAGTCTAAATGTATCATCATTTATTGTTCCTGGTAACCTTTATCTTCCTTCCCAACAGCACTGCAACCCCACACCTCCTTCTGGGTTCTACAGTGAGTGTATATTCAACCCTGATTTTCTTGGTCTGACTGCCTAACAACAGGTTCAGTGTTATTCCTCAGTCTGATCAAACAGCATCCTCTTTCCCCCATGGCCAGCTTTGCGTGCGCTCTCTGATGCTGCTCTGAACTTTGTACATGAAGGCCTGTTGAACGTGCCCTCGCTGCAGGCGTCTGGGACTAATCACATTGTCACCATCATTGCACGCAGGTAAATTCCACAGGGCTATAAATATCCCTGCTCACTGTCACCTCCACAACAGTAGCGGCTGATATCACATGAGCCTTCGGGACATGTTTCTGACGCACTCCTCCCTTTGTGGGGGAGAGAGGAGCGCATGATGCAAATCACTCCACGCTGCTATTCACAAGCGCTAGACGTTTAGCGGAGGCTGTCAATACAGAGAATGAGAGGGCACGCGCAGCCTGAGCTGGATTTCTTTCTATTATCTGCATTGAGGTCTCTGAATGAAGCTGTTATGAAGGCAGCCTGATGCCGGAGCTTAGTGGCATAATTAGGATCTTATGGGACCCAGTGGAGAAAAAGAATGTTCCCCTGATATGAAAATGACTAGTCGTATATGAAAATGGGATTGGCCAGGTCGCTGTTGCTATGTCTCAATAGTAATTGGTGTTCTAAAGTAGGCAAGTGCTTGAAACCCTTTGAGTCATCACGGCCAATGGCGGTACTGCATAGCAACACCTGAACAGCAACACTTTCTATGAATCCTGTGTTCACAATGCATTGGCACAATGGCATACTTGAGACCTTACAATGCCGGGCGTAACCTTGTATAATTACAATGTTATAATCACCTGAATAACACGACATAAAGCAAGAGTCTACACCCACCGACCACTTTATTAACTACACCCACTTGATCTACACTCATTGTCTCCACTGACCATACAGGAGCACTCTGTAGTCCTACAGTTACAGACTATAGCCCATCTGTTTCTCTGTATACTGTATTACCCTGTTCTTCAATGGTCAGGACCCCCACAGGACCACCACAAGCAGGTATGATGTGGGTGGTGGATCATTCTCAGCACTGCAGTGACACTGACACGGTGGTGGTGTGTTAGTGTGTGTTGTGCTGGTGTGAGTGGATCAGACACAGCAGTGCTGCTGGACAAATCAGTGTCACTGCTGGACTGCTGAATCATCCATCCACCAAAACTATCCAGGCAACAGCGTCCTGTGGGCAGCATCCTGTAGGCAGTGTTCTGTGACCACTGATGAAGGACTAGAGGATGACCAACACGAACTGTGCGGTAGATAAGCTGTTGTCTCTGCTTGCTAGCTGTTAGCATCATCCGTTATCATTTTTAACCCAGACCCAAGTCTTTTACATCCACCCTGTGATGGACTGGTCGCCTGTCCAGGGTGCCCAATGAGCACTGTGTTTGTGTTCATACTTGACTCCACAATATGATGGAAGTCTCTCTTTACCTGCTACAAGTAATTGGATCCTGTAATCAGATAAATAACACACGTGTAAAGTATCGCTTAGTGTGGACGTTACCATGACCATGGGCGTCTGCTTATCTGCTCTATGGTTGTGCTCTACTGTATGAGCTGTATATTTAGTGTAAAGCCTACATTCATATAGTCGTCTGATTAGCTTATCACTGTGAGCATTATGGCCGTCCAGCCTGCTGACCTCAGACCAGTTTTTACTCCCGTCATGTTGAACATTACAAACGTCCGCTATGACACAAATACACATGTGCAAAACATACTTAAGCTTTCCAATTGGGAGTGTTTTCAACTCCCTGGACAAAAATGAACCACCTTGCATGTTTAAGGTGGTAGTAACTCCAGGCTCCTGCAGATGGCGCTGCACAAGGATGACAGGGCTATAAATACCTGCGGGGAGTGAGTGACGGGATCCATAGATTGGGAAGAGGTGCTACAGTGCAGTGAATGTCTCGTTCCATGTGTGGTAAATGGCTCCAAAGCAGATGTTAATGATTGGCTAAAAGGAGTGACTGTATTTGAATGTGCCAAAGACCCTAGTGTGAAGGAAGTAGCTGAATCTGCAGGTTTATGGAAGCGTACGGTCATATGGGTCTACCAGCAGTGGCTAAAATCCCAGTCTATAGGGAATTCTCCTCTGAACTGTGCCAGGGAAGGCATCCACCAAATCTGGCTCAACTGAGCAGTTATGTGATGGGGGAGTGTCTGAACATTGATGTGGCTACATCCAGAAACTTGTCCAGTACAGGCCAAATCCAATCCCAGCTGTTATTGGTGCTGGTGGAGGTGTTACACTCTATTAGGTACATTTCGGTCACAGGGGACTCATTGTTTGTCTGGTGAGCTTATTATGTGGAATGGCCTCATTCAGACTGAGGTGTATGCGTATTCTCGATTGAGCTATTAGTCGGATTATTAACAGGTTATCAGAGGCTGCAGGTAAACGTGGCTGCTGTGTAGGAGAGAGAGGGAATCGGCGCTCTGAATAAGGTCGGAGAATAAAACAGAGGCCTTTTAATAAATTAGAAAGGGTCTGTGTTTATAAAGTTGTCCT
>JAVGWN010000146.1:0-19429 GCA_034552555.1 Semaprochilodus insignis | reverse complement strand
AGTTGTAGATTTAATAATAACTGATTATTAATGACTGTTTGGTTCATCGGTTTGATGTGCTGTTTGTGTGGTGACTGGGTCTGTGGTTACTGAGTGTGTTTGTGATATCACACTGGTGGGAACAAGTTACATAGTTTCAGGGAGGTAAATCGCTTGATGTTGTAGCGCCATGTGCATTATGACAGAGACCCAGTGAAATCACAGGTTAGTGCAGCCAAAGGGATGTTTATGTTTGTTCGGCTAAAAATATCTTTTAATGATATTTTTCCCAGTATGCTATATGCCATATATCCTACACAAACAGAGCTCTTGAGGTACCCAGAAAAGACAGGCTTGCGACTTCCGCACAGTCTTATCCAGCCGGAGCACACTCGGAATTGGATGGCTTGAAAGGACTGATAAACAACTTCATTCCCAATTGAATTTTGGACAGGGTGGTACGGTGGCGCAGTGGGTAGTGCTGTCACCTCATAGCAAGAAGAACCTGGGTTTGATTCCCGGCCAGGGCATCCGGGGTCCTTTCTTGTATGGGGTTTGCTTGTTCTCCATGTGTCTGGGTGAGCTTCCTCCTAAAGACATGGAGTCAGGCAAACTGGAGATGCTAAATTGACCCCCTAGGTGTCTATGTGTCTGCACTGTGACCATTTTGGCATTTGTGTTTTGCACACAGAGGAATTTGTCTACCCCTCTAATCTATCCGTGAAGTGAAACACCCACATATACACACGCTAATGAGCGCACACACACAAGGGGGCAGTGAGCACACTTGACTGGAGTGGTGGGCAGCCCTATCCACGGCACCCAGGGAGCAGTTGGTGGTATTTCAGTCGTGTCCTGTTGGTTGAGGGAATCGAACCAGCGACCCTCCGGTCACAATGCTGGTTCCCTAACCTCTAGCCCACGACTGCCGCAATGAGTGCTGGGATAGACTCCAGGACCCCCCGCACCCCACCACAGACAGTGTGTTATTTCATTAACATATTGTTCTGTTCTTTTTCAAAACACAGTTATTTAAGCGGCACAGTCCTGTCAGGTTTGATCTGGTACGTATGGTGTAGACTATCATCGTAGTCTGTTTGTTGCTATCCAGTGTTGACCCGAGGAGGACGGGTTCCCCTTTTGAGTCTTGGTTCCTCTGGAAGTTTCTTCCTCTTGTTCTGAGGGAGGTTTTCCTTGCCACTGTAGCCCTTGGCTTGCTCATTGGGGGCTTGGACCGGGATTCTGTGTAGAGCTGCTTTGTAACAACATTTATTGTAAAAGGCGTATACAAATCAATTTGACTTGGGGCCAGTTTGGGTCAACTTTAGAGAGAATTTTATTGGGCTCGGGTCAGTCCAAGATTCCAGACTGGGTGCTGTGGTTTGGGTCAAGTCGAAGTTCAGTCTGTGGACCTAAATACTCTAATAGCCTGCTGCAGCTGAAACCTTGATGTGTGTACTATATTTGGGCCTTTTTTATTTTCTAAATTAGAGAGTAAAATGAAATTTGCAGGTAATTTAATATTAAATTACAGCTAGTAATATAACAAATTTGGGAAATTAGGACACTAGTTTGCTTGTAGTTTTGAATGCTTGGGGAAAATCAAACCATGCCTTTAATGGAAGTTCTGTCTTTGCTTTAGTGCCAACAGTGCCCTCTTGTGGAAGAACTTCAGTGTCCATGTGGTTGGCTTACACAAGGGCGCCAAGTAGGTTAAGGCTACCAGTAAGGCAAATTTGAATGGGATAATGTCAGACAGTAACACATTAAATAGTAAAATGAAATTCACATGTAAATGAATAACGAATAGCAGCGATGCGCATGTAAAACATGCATTCAATTGAAGTTTTGTCTTTGCTTTAGTGTTCACAGTGCCCCCTTGTGGAGAAACGTCAGTGTCTATATGCCAAGTTGGTTAAGGCTGCCGATAAGGCAAGTCCAAATAGGACAATATCAGACTGTAATACAAAAAGCTGGAATATCTTCCAGTAGCCGTCATACTTCCCAGCCATTATATTTTCCAGAACGACATCTGGATATCCCCAAGAATTCTGGTTAAAGAGAAATTATCACCTGTCCAAATTCAAACCAGGGAGCTGTGAAAGCACCCCAAGAAACCTTTCCACCAGTGGCTTGCCAGCGGCTATGTTGTCTCAAAGTGAAGATGTTAAATTAGTCTGCTACTGGGATGTGTGTATATAGCTCTGGAAATAAATAAGAGACCGCTTAAATCAGCATCTCCACATGTACAGCAGGTTCTTAGTGAGGAACAGAAGGTTGGGTTCTAGCTTTACTGGCAGATACAGTGAGCGTCTGGTTCATAAGAACAAGGTCAAGCAGCAAACACACAGGACAACACAGCTACATACTGGCAGAGGGCCAAAACCACTCTCTACTGACCGTGATGAGCGCCACCTCATTCCAATGTCCCTTAACCACCGTAAGATGACCTCAAGTGACCTACAGAAAGACTGGTGAGCGGCGGCTGGGGTGAAATGCACAGCGAGCATGGTTCTAAAAACAGGCTTCTGGAGGGTCATTAGTGATTTTCTAAATAAACAGATCTAAATACNAATATTTGATCTGGAATTTGGGAGACGTGTTTCCAGTAGTGTATAGAATCAAACAGAACAATATCAGACTGTAATACAAAAAGCCGTCAAACTTCCCAGTCATTACATTTTCCAGAACGACATCTGGATTTTTGACACGGTTCCACTGTAAAATTGGGATCGAGTTGTATGGATTGCATGCCAGGCAGGTAAATCCTGCCACACCAGTTTGATTCACTACAGGAAAATATTTGGCTTGCATTGGCAACTGACTCGCCTTCCCCAAAAACAGCTTAGCGGACTGACCGCATATCCACTGCTCTGTTTCTGTGGTCGTGTGGAAATCGAGGCTATGCCCCAGGCAACCGAGAAGCCAGAAGAGCTAGCGAAAAGAGGCTGAGCAGCATCCCACCCCATATCATCCTGTGACCGACTGTGTCAGCTCAGCAGCTATTGTTCCTGCCATGACAATGCCTACCCTGAGCTTGAATAGGGCTGGTGCTAAGGGTCTGATTCAAACAGCACGGCCGTGCATGCTCAGGCATTCAGACATTGTTTGCTTAATGATTTCTGCTGGTTATCTCCAGATTTCAAGGTCTCTCCGACAGCAAACCCAATAATGACTGCTCCTGGCTGGCTGGCTCGTCAAATCCAACGTCCTTGGCGACCGGCTCCTGAATGTCGTCGAACATCTGTCGCTAGGCGAGCGACTGTATCATCTCCTAGGTAACCTCATACGACGCCGCGTCCACATGAATGCACAACAATTACCGTGGCTTGTTTGTAGTCTGCAGACGCAGCCCTCTCGCTAAATGCCATGGCTTCAAATTGCAGCAAAACACACACACACACACACACACACACACACACACACACCGGATACAAGACGGGAAAAAATGCCAACCGGAGAAAAAAGGAGGCTGTTGAGTTCAGTACAGCTCTAGACGCCCTGCACATGGGGATGTGGCGTGAATGTCTAAGATGGACACGTAAGGGTCGGTCTAGTCATGTCATGGCTCTGAAAGTAATGGGAATACCCTGATCTGTCTCCAACTGTTGGGCTTTTATGGCACCTTTGGTGTGTCAGGGTATATGGGTTTTCCAGTACTTCTTGGAGCAATGATTCCCAATCCAAGCGTAGTGCAGTGCCTATCTTCCTCTATCACCTCAACTACAACTCCGTTGGGCTTGTTCGCTAATGGAAGAGTTGAATGGGCTCATTTGGGTTCAATGATCGGCACCTATACTGACCTTCTTAACCAAATTGGGAATGGGTCGAACACTGGCACGGTGGCAACGATACTGGTGAAACTGGTCGATGATCATAGGAGTCTACATTACCAGTCAAAAGTTTATTTAATGGGATAACGGGATTGCAGTGCTATTAGGAAGGAAGATAAAGGTCCAAGATGGTGCCGCGAATGGCCACCTCATTGGGGAACTTGTGCATTTTGTGTTTTCTGTAAATAATGTTTTTATAATACACGTCTACTCAGACTTACTTATGTATAGAATATCCACATACATATAAGTACATATATTCATATATATCATATATATCTGTCACGTCTGCCGTCCTGCCTGACTCCGCTGCCCATCCGGACTTCAGCTCCCAGAGCGCACCGCCTGGTGACATCACACACACGTGCTTGCACTCCGCTAATCTTCCCCGGTCTGCGTCTCCCATCTACTGATTGTCCTCAGCTGGCACCGGCAGTATATAAGCCTCCCACACACACACATGTTGCGAAGCTTTTTGCCAGCTACCTAGTAGCAAAATCTGAGCCTTCTTCTCTGTGTGGATAACCTATTTTGACCTCACTTGTACTTTCGACATCGCCTCTTAGCCTATCCCTTTAAACCTGTCTGCCTGTATTCCCGGTTCTCTAGTTTTCGACCATTGCCTGTCCGCTCGGTTTATGCCCCTGGTTGCCGCTGTACTGTCTTTTTGCTGCTGTGTGACGTTTCTAGCCTGCTTAATAAAGCTCCCTTTGTCTCTTGGCTCTGCTGGTGTCGCGCCTGGTTCCCTGTGCCTGACAATATCTATATAGCTAGTTTCCTGGTTCTTTATTACTGTTGTTCCTATCCTTTGTTTCAGGGGTTTTCTGCTCCAAGCCCCACCTGATAATAGTACAGAGCGTAGCGACCCACCAAAAAGCTAAAATCAACTTTTATATATACAATATCTCTAAGAATTCTGGTTAAAGAGAAATTATGATCTGTCCAAATTCAAACCAGGGAGCTGTGAAAGCACCCCAAGAAACCTTTACACCAGCGGTGGAAGATGTTTAATTAGTGAAGTGAAGATGTTTAATTAGTCTGCTACTGGGATGTGTGTATGTATGTATATATATATATATGTGTGTGTATAATATGGCTAATATGGTTATTTATTTCTGGCTAACTCCAAAGTACTACTTACTCCACCTGAGTACAGGACCAAATAGAGTTTCTGATTCTGGTACTCTGGATCTGCCGATCTCCCAGAATTCAGGAATCAGAATCAGTATCATAAGAGAAAAACTGGGATCTATGCATCTCTGTTTCAGTCTACTCCACCTCCCAAGTGTGTGATGACTTAGCCATGTAGTTTGCACAGTGCTAACGGGTGCTAGCTATATCATAGGAGCGCAGCCAGACAACCAATGGGGTAACTACCAGGGCGGCGGGGAGAGTAATTGCACTTGGGCTCATGGCATCGGAGCCCCACAAATCTTTATTAGGCCCTTTGTACAAGAAAGAAGGGTCCAATTTCTAAATGACATACTTCACGAGTTAGCTTCCGTCAGCACTGCACTAGCCCTCATGTCTGTCTGTGAGTCTGAAGCCTCGTTCCGTCACTGGCACGTCGGCTAAGCATGTACAGTTTTTGCATTCCAAGTATGTGGTATGATGTCAGTATTAAGAAAGCAGATCCTTTGGCACCAGAAAACTGTGGCCATCTGTCCGGTACCGAAGGCTCCAGTCGTATGGGTTTGGTGCTTGCTCAAAATTGGTCCCAGCAGGCCCTAATGGTGTTCTCTTCTGTCTTTGGGAACACCTGCAGCTGAAACCAGCTATAATTTCCCTGCTGGAAAACAAACCCAGCTCAGAGCACACATTCAGTGCTGGTTTAGGCTCGATCTCTACTGGTTTAGGCTGCTATAGTGCTGGTTTAACTGGGTGACCAGCATCAACACACAACCTTGTACAGCATGTCCATTTTCAGGTTTTGAGATGCTCTGAAAAGGCCTGTGGACCTTTACATTGTGTATGAATTTCGTGATGAATGGACCAACATAAATGACCCTAAATGACTTGGAAAGACGTCTGGTTCCATTGACTTGCATTCAAAGTAAAGTGCGTTTTTTCCTTCTCCTGTGAAGTTAGCAGTTTGGAGATACAAAGTTTGGTTTGACCAGCATATGAACTTTCACTGCTGCTGACCAGCGTACCAGCATCCAAAGCACAACATATGCTGGTGGCCAGCTGTGCTATTCTACGTTGGGTTTGTTGTCTAGCGGGCTTGGTGGATTGTGTACCCTTTCAGGGGCAGATGAAGTCACCAAACCCTATTACATCACCGATAAGTACCCCAAACTACAAACCAGAATGGTGTGTTGATGTGTTGAAAGCTGTTTTAGGAATTATTGCTTTGCGAAGAGGTTGCTGACGATGCTAGACTGTGAGATAACTTTATTAGCATTTATGCTAGCTTCCACAGAAGCAGTGTTTCTGCTGATGTTGCTACACACATCAGAAAGATTTCAGCCCTGCTTTAGTCTACATAAGTCTGTTAATGTAGACAACTCAGAAGAAGAGTGGAGTATATTGTTTCATACCAGTCAATATATTAAAGGGGACCCGTAATGCTTTTCTGATTTATGTAAAAGTTCTGCTTTTAAAAGTCATAAAGCCTAAAGTACATGCCAGAAGGAAAAAGCTCTCTCCCACGGAAACCGCTTTTCCCAGGGGTCTGAATCAGCTTGTTGGAATTCCAGCCTATTTCCCTGTTACCAGGTGACGTCATCACGTAACACAGTCCTTATAGCCCGCCTACCAGCAAGCTCGGCATGGCCTCACGCAACACACGGAGAGCTAAAGCAGTAAAGACTGACCGCTCTGAAACGTCCCGCTCCAGTCTAGTCTGCAAAAGAAGGTGGATCTACCGGCTTGTTCTACCGGACTTTCAGGATTTGGATCTGGATCAAACTGGTACAGCAGAATCAACACCATTGTAAGAACAACCACAGCGGTGTGAGGGTGGAACTTGTAGCAGGATGTCGCTCTGGCAGTCAACCCGTCAGAACACGGTGGCCAAGCTGACCAATCAGAGCCCACTAGGCTCTTTAGGAGGCGGGGCTTAGGAGCTCTAACAGAGTGTTTCAGACAGAGGGTGAATAAAGATGTACAGTATGAGGAAAATATTGAGTTTAGGGAAATTTGAAGAATGTAAATCTATTCTAGTAAAACCATAAAATTAGCAATATTGAAAATGGGCGTAATTGCTAAACTAAGCTAGGCAGCTAATTAGCCATATTAATTAGCCACACATGCAATGCATAATTATGCAAATTAAAGCAAATTACTACTGTATAAGCTCACCAGACAAAAAATAAGTCACCTTGTATGTTTAAGGTGGTGCTGCACGAGGATGATGGGGCTATAAATCCCTGCAGGGTGTGAGTCATGGGATTCATAGATTGGGAAGAGGTGCTACAGTGCAGGGAATGTCTCGTTCCATGTGTGGAAAACGGCTCCAAAGCAGATGTTAATGATTGGCTAAAAGGAGGGACTGCATTTGGGCGTGCCAAAGACCATAGTGTGAAGGAAGTAGCTGAATCTGCAGGTGTATGGAAGCAGCGTACTGTCATATGGGTCTATCAGCAGTGGATAAAATCCCAGTCTACAGGAAATTCTCCTCGGAATTGTGCCAGGGAAGGCATCCACCAAATCTGGACTTCCCAATCTACAATTCATTGATACAAGAGTGTCTGAACATTGATGTGGCCTACATCCAGAAACTTGTCCAGTCCATGCCAAATCCAATCACAGCTGTTGTTGGTGCTCGTGGAGGTAGTGTACACTGCTAGGTTCTCCAGTGATGTAATGTGGTGTGATGGAAGTGGGCGTGGTCCAGCCTGGACTTATGCAGGTACGGCTCCTCTAAGACCCGGTTTGGGATCTACAGTCTGCAAGCCATTCGTAATGCTAAAGCCCCCACTGGGTTTCACTGCAGTGTTTGCTTTGCACGTTGCATACCAAACATGTCACCAGCGATATTCCCTGGTACGGCAGAATTCCGGTGCAAGCTCTCAAGGTCAGCTGCTGGCGCCGTGAACGCCTCTTAAAACGGAGCATAATGCATGAGCAGATCCGCACACACAGAAGGAAACCTTGCCTAAATCGGAGGTGCCGGAGTTTGCTCTCTTCCCCCCGCTGCCAGCACCGCTGCGGCCCACACCGCAGTCGGCCCGGTGCCTGGAGCCAGCTGGCTGGCTCGGCTGATGAGCGGCGCGGAGAGCGCGGCTCCATCCTGGCTCCGGAAGTTTCTGTGAGCATGATGAATTGCGTGTGCGCATGTGGCGGCCCAGGCAGCACCTGCAGGCTATTCCCCCGTTTAAGCTGCTTACTGGCCTGCCGTTTGGCCACGTTTGCCTTTGCCATGTAATTACTTTCCACTTTTTTTAAAAGCGAGCAGAAAAACAGCAACCGATATGTAAACGAGACTGTGAAGAGCCTTCTCTCCAAAAAAAAAAATAAATAAATAAAGCATTATCATATAAATTGGCTGTGGTGTTTCTTCGTGAACAAAAAGCCGGTCCTTTTTTTTTTTGCTACATCAGTTAGACGGGTCTGCTGCCCCAGGCGAGATGGAGAGCGAGATGTTTAGTGCTCTTCTTAAAGGAATAGCAATCACACTTACACGATTCCCCCTTACCCCAAACATAGTGGATCGCTCCAGACATTTGAGGGCCAAAGTTTGCTTCTTTGGAGTTGCCCTGAGGGCAACAACAGTAATGTAGCTAACAAGTAATGGGAGCTTCTACCCTCAAACAGTAAGGTCAAATGATTCCTTGCTTTGGACAAAGTTATCTAACAATGGCTATACAAAATGCAGGGTTACAGATAAGCTGCGCAACATATTTTTCCCCTCCTGGTCGCTTCCTTAGGTACGTCTCCTTAGGACACGGACAGCAGGATTGACTTCATAAGCCTCAAGGAGTTCTGCTCTGCTGTGGTGCCCTGAGGGTAGGAATTCGTCCCAGAGAGAGGACTAATGAGTGCACATGGCCAAGGAACACGGCCCAAAGCGTTTTTGTTTACTGGGACGGTGAACTCCAGAGAGGCTGCGGGGGGAGCCGAAGCAACCCCAGGGACTCTCCTCAGACTTTTCGAGGTTACTGAGACAGTTGTCCTTGAATTAGGGGTCACTATGGAGTGATCTTTTACAGGTTCACAGAACTTGCGGAAGATGTGGTCATTCAGAGTGGCCATAAGCAGAGCTTCTCTGGAGCATTGTGCTCGCAATAGAACACACTTTAATTGTAAACCAGTTTATTAGTTTAGTCTCAGCCACAGATATTCGGCTGTCTTCCTTTTCCCAATGTCGGTAGTGTGTTAACCTGTACATTCCTTTCAGGATTCTGACATTGCATTCTGATTGGCTAGATGCTTCCATGTATATGCACTTCTGTGTATGGGTGTGCACTGGAGTTTTGTTGTTCCAGCTAAGTTCAGCCTAGTGAACAGTGGTCTCAGCCGCAGACGCTCCGCCCATCCTATACTTCTGTGTTTTCCAAGGGACTGTTTATGCCGTGAGTCCATTTTCAAGACTGCCTCCTTTAGTATGTCATGCCAAATAGCAGCCTTGTGATTGGCCGTTTTGCATGTCAGTCAAACGTCTTTGTCGATAATAGGTACCAGGTACTTCCTAGAGGGTTTGGCAATGCAAGACTACTGGTAGCTTGAAGACGTTGTGTGGGTGTCGCCTGTGCTATTTTGTGTTGGACTATGGGACAGCGTAAGTGCCTATCGTCTATAGCTAGTAGTCACCTGCCTGCTATCTCTGGTGTTTCAGGAGCACCGTGGTTCTAGGTTCTCTGCTGCAGCTGGGTTCAATAAGAGCATTTGCTTAAAAGTGCTATGGTTCCTGCGTCTTACTCTCTGCTGATGCAACAATATGCGCTGACATACCAAAAGTCATGGGGTAGCAGTATTTAAATTGATTATGAAGTGGCTTGGAAACACCCACACCTGTATAAGCTGTGAAGTGAGTGAGGTTGAACACGTGATCATGGCAAGGCAACATGAATTATATGAGTTTGAATGAGGCATGATAGTGGAATACCTCGATTGGGCAAACATACAGACTACACCATTCGTTGGAACTCCCCAGAATCCTCCTTGAACCACTTCTGGACAACTTGGGCCCGAAGGCACAGTGCATTATCCTGCTGGGATAGCCCATCATTGATGGGGTACATGAAGTCCATGAAGGGCTGTGAATCGTCACCAAGCAGTGAGACATAGTGTGCACCAGTCAATGACAAGTTTAGGTGGCCAGTGGACCCAGCCCATTAGAAAAACACCCCACACCAGTATGGAACCACCACCAGCCTGTACAGTGCATCATGGGGTCTGCACCACACACAGACCCTACCATCAGCCCAAAACAATGGGCACTGTGACTCATCGGACTACGCCACATGTTGCCAGTCCTCTAGGGTCCAGTTAGCAACCTCACGAGCCTAGATGAGGCGCTGTGTCCGGTGTGGTGGTGTTAACAGAGGCACTCTGGTGGGTCTTCTGCTCCAGTATCCCATGGAAGCTAAAGGGTGCTGCACTGACCTGCGGGATATGCGTGTGGGGCCTCCTGCATTGAATGTGGCTGTGATTTCCACCTCTTGTCCATTTGCACGGATGCCAGATGCCGCCGGTCACCACCAGTGGGTGGTCATTTCTATGATGTATTCCCGGTGCACACGTGACACTGTGGATCGAGGAATGTTAATCCCCGCACAACCTCGGAAATGGAACGACCCATCCGTCTGGCACCCACTATTATGCCTCATTCCAACTTCAATAATTCACGTCTTCTTGCTATGAGCACGCTGGCCAGTGTTCAGCCTCACTCACAAGATAACACCTCACAACTTATCCAGGTGTGGGCGTTCCCAAGCCGTCCCCTAAGGTAACACTACTTCATAATCAGTCTACATATTGATATCCTCCTACTCCTATGAACTTCGTTATGTCGGAGGAGGCAGAGCACTTTATGGATTGCGAGAGATCATCGACTTTCCGGACGATGCCGCTGATAGTGCTGTTTTTTTCCCGCAGGGTACTGCATCTCCGGTACGCTCCTGTTTGACCCCCCTTTAAAGAAGAAGTGGAGAACAGTTCAGACGATGAGAGACGAAGCACAAGCTTCTCGTTTTCATGGCGCATCAGGAGGTGCAGATCGCAGCATGGTGGGCCCAGTGCCTCTGTTCTCTGGCAGCTAACAGAAAGGATGGGGATTGATGCCGGGCTCCCTGCGAAGATAGCCGGAGAACAGAGGTATGGAGATGTGCTGTATGTGTGCGTGTTAGAGTGAGAGAAAGCGAGCGAGAGAGAGAGAGGCTGGTCTCCCTCCTTCACTAATGATGTAGAGGCCGCTGGGTAAATGGTGTCCCCCTGCTGTGCAGTCTCACACACACACGCACACAACCGTACGCTGTCTTAACACTTCAGAGCGTGAAGTTAAACACAAGATCTGATCCGAGGGAGAGACATATTGTGCTCTACACTTGTGAGAGAGGAGGACGAGGCTGGGATAAACAGAGAGGAAGAAATCTATAGGTGCGCTTTGTAGGTTTGCAGTTACTGACCGTAATCCACCTGTGGTTATGCAATTTGTCCAGCAACCAGTGTTAGTGCTGTGCAGAGTTTGGACCACCCCTCAAATAATGTCTTGTTAGCGGTGGTCCCGTGGTGCTCTCTTGTCATTGCAAATGAATGGGCTGCAAGTTATGCATCACAACAGATACCTACAGCCTGCAAAGACGGGGACTCGAGACTTGGACTTAACTGAGAGCCGACTTGGATGCTTGTCGATCCTTTGGACCCGAGCAAAGCTCTTGTGAACTCCTGCTATTGGGAAGGAAGATAAAGGTTACCAGGACCAATAAATGATGATCAATTTAGACTGATATGATCAATATTTATTGAGCTACACATACAGAAGTCTGTCTCTCAGTATGGCGTCGGGCCGCCGTGTTTGCTAACCCAACATGCCAGACGTCTCGGCATGGAGCTGTAGAGGTTCCTAATGGTGTCCTGTGATAATCCATCCCATGCAGCTTGAATATTCTCACACAGTTCCTGCAGATGGTGCGGTAGGGGTGGAGGTGGAGTGACACCAGGCCTTCTGGACGTGTGACGTGTGACACCAAACGGTTCATCTTGGTGCTGACCACGGCGCCTCCACACACGGATTCGTTGGACGTCTCCACCAAGACTAAAGCGGGACTCGTCACCGAAGATGACCCACTGCCGTTCTGAGTCACTCCATGACAGTCTGGCACGACACCATTGCAGTCTTTGGTGACGGTGACGTGGTGTTAAGGACAGTCGTGGTAACCGTCTGCGTGCATGTAGTCCTGTGTCGTACAGTCATCTGCCAACGGTGCTGCACTAACAGGATGACTCATGGAGGCATCACTGCTCGCCGAATGTCCGCAATCGTGGCTGTTGGGTCAGTCAGGTACAGCGATAAGGCCCGTCCTTTCTTACGTCACATGCACGGCCGAGCATGAAACTTGAATCATTAGCATGTCTTACAATGTCAAATCTACCCACCAAGTTCCATTCCTGTCGGTTGATTCCTTCTGGGTGCAGCTTAAGTAAACCTTACTTAAGTAACCCTTAAGATGACTTGACTTGGCTAGTCCACATATGTGAGTGTGGTAATGATAATGCAGTGCAGTGTCTACCATCAAAGAATCTGCTGGGTTCTATTGCCCAACATTGCCAGGAGCCGCCTACTTTCACATTAAAGGGTCTTTTGACTGGAATGCAACATGACCATGATGTGTAAGTGTTGCAAAAATAGACTGGTGCCAAACAAACTGATATGGGCTGTTAAACCTGCAAATATGTCTCATCTATGAGCAACTTAAGCCTTCCAGGAAAACTTCGGAACCTTTGAAGAAGTGATAAACCTTCCCGAGCTCCTCAGTCCAAGCAGCAATGTTTAGTTCATATATTTTGTCTCCCGTTTGACTGGTAATATCCGGTGCGTAGAAGTGTGTGCACACAGAGGGAGGGAATCAGATTATCCGATTATAGCTGTGCTAACATTTCGTAATGAATGGGCCAATAGAAATGACTTGGAATCAAATCTTGTTACATTAACATGCACTGTGGTTCTTCCTGTAATGTTCCGGAGAGACGGCTCCATCATGACGAGAGGCTAAAGCAGCCGTGCGCTCTTACTCCCCACAGCGTATGTTTTTAAGAGCAGCTTTCATACGGGTGCCGTGACTTTATTAGCACCTGGACTGATTCAGCACAGCAGGTGGATGGAGATTAATCACACTCTGTTCAGTTGGGATTCCGCTGATTGTGTGTGATTAGAGTACTGAGAAAGAGAGGGGATGGTAGACAGAGAGAGAGAGAGAGAGAGAGAGAGAGAGAGAGAGAGAGAGAAAGAGAGAGACCCATTAATGTAAATGGTATTGGTTTGAACATGACCCAAGCAGAATCAAGCGGTCAGCCATAACACATTAAAACCACCTCCTCATATCCACCCTCATGGTCCCTTTTATCAGCTCCCCTGTCCATATAGGACCATGGTGGACTGTAGTCCATCTGTTTCTCAGTGTACTGTATTACCCCGTTCTTCAATGGTCAGGACCCCCACAGGACCACCACAGAGCAGGTATGATGTGGGTGGTGGATCATTCTCAACACTGCAGTGACACTGACGTGGTGGTGGTGTGTTAGTGTGTGTTGTGCTGGTGTGAGTGGATCAGACACAGCAGTGCTGCTGGAGTGTTTAAACACTGTGTCCACTCACTGTCCACTCTATTAGACACTCCTACCTTGCTGGTCCACTTTGTAGATGTACAGTCAGAGACGAAAGCTCATCTGCTGATACACAGTTTCCGAGACAGTTCCAAGATCAAAATGTGCTTCCGAAACACTGGCGAAGACTATCCATCACCAGAGCCTGCTTGATATTGGAAAACAGAGTTCAGCTGTAATACATGACGGACTGTTGGCGACACTCTGCGACCTCCGGCTACTTTGCGAAACAAGCCCCGGGACTTTGTGATGTGTGCCAGAGAGCCGTAAACGTGGTAAACGCTCTGCGATTCAAGCTAAGCTATAAGCTAACCTTTAGCTACTCCTCCAACACTCTCCACTCCAATGCTCGCTCTTCCTTCCTTAATCACTACCTGCTGCTAATGCTAATTCCCATTCAGAAATGGTCCCGTATGGTACTTATTGTCTAGTTCATTTATTGTATATTCTGCACTCTTACGGTCATAGTCCCGTACATTGGGCTGCTGTTGTGGTTAGCACTGTAAGGCCTGAAGAACAATCTCGTTCCAATAGACGCTATTGGAAGTCAAACTGGGGACGGAGAATAAAAAACACTTGGCTGATTTGTTTATTTATTTTCCAGCAGCCTGGCATTGGTGGTGAAGGATAAACCTTTGCGTAGGGCTGCCACTCCAGTTATGAGGGGCTTATATGCCTTTATGTCTTTGTTAAAATCTCAACAAGAATCTGCAGTTTGTGTGGGTGACGGTATACGTGCACAGCCTGATAGGCAGATTTCTCATTAGGCTGACCCTGAGCATGCTCAAAGGCGAGGGGTTTATGTGCTCATTCTGCATGTGTGTGTGTGTGTGTGTGTGCGTGTGTGTGTGTGTGTGCATGCAGTGGGAGGTGAGAACAGTAACGTGATAACTGACTGATGAAGTGCTTCCTCTGCATTTTGTCACTCAGGCACTCTGTATGAGATGTCACTTAGACCCTAATTAGCATCAACACCATAAAGGATCTCTATCTCCACAAACAAAGTAGCTCTTGGCCCAACTCGAGCTTGATGCCTTATCAAGGTATAAATCCTTGTATCTACATGCACTGTCCATCTTAACAGCTCCACTGACCATATAGGAGCACTCTGTAGTTCTACAGGTACAGACTGTAGTCCATCTGTTTCTCTGTATACTTTATTACCCTTTACTTTAATGGTCAGGACCCCCACAGGACCACCACACAGGTATTATGTGGGTGGTGGATCATTCTCAGCGCTGCAGTGACACTGACGTGGTGGTGGTGTGTTAGTGTGTGTTGTGCTGGTGTGAGTGGATCAGACACAGCAGTGCTGCTGGACACCTCAGTGTCACTGCTGGACTGAAAATCGTCCGCCAACCAAAACGATTTCAATTGAGAGTGAGATTAAGTCAAAACAGAGTTCAAACAAGAGACTGACCGGGCCAAAACAAACTACAAACAAGAGCCTGACTGGGCCAAAACAGAGTACAAACAATAGCCTGACTTGATCGAGACAGAGTCCAAATGAGAACCGGACCAGGCCAAGACAGAGTTGAAACAAGAGCCTGATCAGGCCAAGACAGAGTCCAAACAAGAGCCTGACCAGGCCAAGACAGAGTCCAAACAAGAGCCGGACCAGATCAAAACATGAGAACCTGACTGGGCCAAGACAGAACACAAACGAGAACCTGACCAGGTCAAAACAGAGGCCAAATGAGAGGCTGACTAGGTCAAGATGGAGTCCAAACAAGAGCCTGACCAGGCCAAGACAGAGTCCAAACAAGAGCCGGACCAGATCAAGACAGAGCCAAATGAGAACCTGACTGGGCCAAGACAGAACACAAACGAGAGCCTGACCAGGTCAAAACAGAGGCCAAATGAGAGGCTGACTAGGTCAAGATGGAGTCCAAACAAGAGTCTAACGAGGTCAAGACAGAGGCCAAATGAGAGGCTGATCTGGCCAAGACAGCGGTGAAATGAGAGTCTGCCCGGGCCAAGACAGAACCCAAATGAGAACCTGACTGGGCCTTTAGGCACGGTACCACTAGTATTTCTAATTTACCAGATGTTGACCATAGATGTTCACGTCCTGAAGGGATTATACAGTCAGTGTTGGCACAGACTGGGGTCAGCTCCGGTAAAAACGTCCACCTACCTTTACATTCATTTATTTCAGTCTAAGCTGCCTAATAATCCGCCATGCTGATAATCTATCTGTTGTGAACGTGGCATGGTCTTAGAGCCGGACCTTTGAGACCCGGTTTAAAGTTGCATGCATAATGCTATTCGTATTGAAAGACTAACAGGATTTAAAGACGGTCACCTAATGCTCGAAGGACGCAATCAGAATCGTGCCACAGGGTTAAGTCTGGCAAATCAGCCTTAATGTCCACCCTACTCTCCTCAGTGCCCTACATCTAAAATTAATATTGGCTTCAAGTCTGCCAGCTCTTCTCTCTTCCTCTCTCTCTCTCTCTCCCTCTCATGCTCTAGCTCTTTCTTTTGTCCTTGCATGGCCGAGGTTTGCCATAACGACAGCTAAGGAGTGGTTGAATCCTGTGAGAGATGACACAAGGGACAATTGATTGTAGATCCAGTCGTAGGAGACAAACCCCATGAGGTTCCTTTGTGTTCTCCTATAGATCAGCCTGTAATGAGGAGTCTATCCCGATATGGATATGGCTGACACAGGCAACAATGAGACAAAAGAGAAGGATGATTTATGCCTCAGATAAGCTCATTACTGGACACTATATGCTAATAAGTGTGTAGTGCTGCAGGTATGTTAAATCCAAGTGGGTCACCTGGCCACTGACCAAATATGGGGATGAGGCGGAGATACTACGAAAAGAGCTACCTACAAATGATGGCATCAGCATGGGCAAATTCCTTTCCAGATATGTGGATCGAAAGGCACAGTTCGGATTCAAATGTACTCGATCGGTTGAGACAGCTTTGGTGTTTAAACTGCGCCCTAGTCAAAGCTATGAGCTAACAAGTAACTTCTCTGTAGTTTCAGACAGATTCTAAAGTATTTCCAATTATTGGAATTCCAAAAAATTCCAATTTTTGCTAAGTGACATTATGATGTCAAACATTACATTATGGCTGTATGCAGGACCGCCTTTGTCAAGTCCACGACATGTCCAAGACTATGACTAGTCGATGTAGAGTCAAGATCAAGTCTAAAGTGGGTGGAGAACCAGTTGAGACCGAGTCTAAATGAGTGTGAGACCAGGTCAAGTCCAAATGAGAGCAAGACCAGGTCAAACATTAGTTCAATTGAGAGCCAAAACTGAGCCAAGACCAAGTCTAAATTGAAATGAAGTCCAAATGCAAGAGATGCTGGGTCAAAATAAGAGCCTGGGCCAAGACCAAGTCCAAATAAGAGCAAGAATGAGTCAAGGTCAAGTCCAAATGACAGCCTGATTGTATCAAGACAGAGGCAAAATGAGAACCTGACTGGGTCAAGACAGAGACCAACTGAGAGGCTGACTGGGTCAAGATAAAGTCCAAACGGGAGCCTGACTGGGTGAAGACAGAGGCCAACAAGGGGACTCTGACTGGGTCAACACACAAGTCAAATGAGAGCCTAACTGGGTCAAGACAGAGTCTAAACAAGAGCCTAACCGAGTCAAAACAGAGTCAAAATGAGAGTAAGACTAAATCAAGACAGAGGCTAAACGAAAGGCTGGCTGGGCCAAGACAGAGTTCAAAGGAGAGGCTGACCGGACCAAGGGAGAGTCTAAACTACACTACACATACAGAAGTAGTGTCTCTCAGTATGGCGTTGGGCCGCCGTGTTTGCTAACCCAACACGCCAGACGTCTCAGCATGGAGTTGTAGAGGTTCCTAATGGTGTCCTGTGATAATCCATCCCATGCAGCTTCAATATCCTCACACAGTTTCTACAGATGGTGCGGTAGGGTTGGAGGTGGAGGGACACCAGGCCTTCTGGACGTGTGCCGCGTGACCACAAACCGTTTATTTTTGATTTGTTGGTCGTCTCCACCAAGACAAAAGCGGGACTCGTCACTGAAGATGACCCGCTGCTATTCTGAGTCACTCCATGACAGTCTGGCACGACACCATTGCAGTCTTTGGTGACGGTGACGTGGTGTTAAGGACAGTCGTCGTAACGGTCTGTGTGCATGTAGTCCTGCGTGGTGCAGTCGTCTGCCAATGGTGGACTCATGGAGGCATCACTGCTTGCTGGATGACGGCAGTCTTGGCTGTAGGGTCAGTCAGGTACAGCGATAAGGCCCGTTCTTGCCTACGTCACGTGTTCACAATGTCAAACCTACCCACCAAGTTTCATTCCTGTGGGTTGCTTCCTTCTGGCTACAGCTGTTCGTGCAGCTGTTCTTTTGACATATTCTCCATGTCAAGCCAAAGGTGGTTCTTCTGTGGGGAATCACTTTCCTCAGACGACCCCCTTTTAAGGGCCTATGATTCTACCTAAAGGGCAGAAATGGAGGGATGTTTTAACTGCACCACTGAGCCGTCTGAGAGATCTCCAACAATCCTTTAGCTGCAGTAGCAGCAGCAGCCATCATAGCCGGTCGTTCTGAGAATCCCGAGAAGTCATTCTGTAACCACAAGGAACCTGAAACTGACTTGAAGTTCATGCTGACTCTGGCTGATTGGGTCCTTTCTTCAGCTGGGCTCTGATTGCGTCCTTCCTAATTGCTTCTCCCGCGCCCACAAAGGGGGCTTCTGAAGCTTCGGGACGTCGCAGTAGTTTAGTAACTGCGTCTAGTGGGAGTCTGAATGATGAATGAGCTGGAATTCGCTACGTGAATGGCTTATATTGGAACAGAAATCTCTCTTCCATTAACAGGAGAGCTACAAAAGCGCGCCCCCTCCTCCGTTCCTCTTCTCCGCCATCGCTATTAACGCCAGGCCTTTTCCTTTGCTGAGCCTCAGTGTCTTTAGAAATCCTAATCCTTTCACAACAGCTCTAAATCAGGTCCAGCTATTACTGCCGCACTCAAACGCCTTGCTTTAGAACTCCCAGAGGAGAGATTAGTAACGTGAATGAGGGTGGCTAGAAGCGCTGCGGCTAAGGCCTTCAAATGGATATGATAAGGCATCAAGCGCCGATGACGTTAATTGGCTCATGTCACCTTGATGAAACGTTTTACTTTAGCAAAGTTGGTAGAATTCAGTCAATTATAACTAATAATTTGTCAGCATGGAAAGAAGAATATGTATTTCAATTTTTGTCAGTTTTTACTTTTATGCATCATTTGATCACATGAGCTGCCGTTTACACTGTGTGAAAATTCCATGATAAATGGAATGACAGAAATGGCCCAAAATTGCTTGGAAAGACGTCTGGTTCCATTGACTTCCATTCAAGTTAAATGAAGTTTTTGCCCTCTTCTGTAAAGTTGCCATTTTGGAGACTTGTTTGGGCAGCAATTGAAAGCTAGTGTTTTCTGGCATCATCGTCAGTGTAAGCTGAAGACACTCTTATCGGCTGCTCTGTATTGTGCTCTGTAGGTGCCCTCACCTCAGGGGACTCTTGGGAACACCCACACCTGTGTAAGTTGTGAGGCATTACCTTATGAGTGAGGTTGAAGGCTGGTCAGCGTGTTCATGGCAAGGAGACAGGAATTATCATTGTTCGACGAGGCATGGTAGTGGAATGGCTCTACTGGGCTCATGTCGGGCGAACGTGCAGGCCACACCATTCGTCAGAACTCTCCAGAATGATCCTCAAACCAGTTCTGGACAACAATGGCACTGTGCATTGTCCTGCTGGAATATCCCATCACTGTAGGGGTACATGAAGTCCATGAAGGGCTGCAAATGGTTACCCAGCAGTGAAACATAGCAGGCACTGGTCAGTGATGCTTAGATGG
>JAVGWN010000145.1:1367-19839 GCA_034552555.1 Semaprochilodus insignis | reverse complement strand
TAGTTATGTATATATGCCTATATGTAGTTATGTGTGTATGTATATATATGTCTATATGTACTTATGTGTATATGTATATATGTCTATATGTAGTTATGTATGTATATATGTATATATGCCTATATGTAGTTATGTATTTATGCCTATATGTAGTTATGTGTGTATGTATATATGTCTATATGTAGTTATGTATGTATATATGTATATATGCCTATATGTAGTTATGTGTGTATGTATATATGTCTATATGTAGTTATGTATATATGTATATATGCCTATATGTAGTTATGTGTCTATGTATATATGTCTATATGTAGTTATGTATATATGTCTATATGTAATTATGTATGTATGTATGTATAGATGTCTATATATAGTTATGTATATGTGTATATATGCCAATATTTCTTTATGCATATTGGGAAAAAATAAAACATGTGGCCTGTGCAAAAACCCCACATCTAATATTGTAGCGTCCCACTTCTGGCTTGTTGGCCTGTGGACATGTGACCATGTTTATATGTGTGCATGTGTGCGCACAGTGTGTGAAATGATCTTCCCCTGAGTTTGTATTCGAGCGTCTAGTGTATTTTCCACAATGGACAGCATTATGTCATAGTAAGTTTATTTCTATAGGCCCCCCAGGAATGTAGATTTTGAGACATTCAGGGGGACCAAGAAGTTAATTAGGGGGTCCCAGACCCCTGTAATTTGCACATGTGTATGTGTTTGTGTGTGCATGTAAATGTGTATGTGTATATTTTGTGTGCATTTTAATGTGTGTGTGTGTGTGTGTGTGTGTGTGTGTGTGTGTGTGTTTGTGTGTATCCTGACCGCTCACAGCTGGATCTATTGAAGGGGACAGAGGGGCTTTCCTTGGCTCTTTTCTCTAAGTGGTGTTAAATGGGCTTTTGTGTGTGTATGATAGCCTCAATGACTGTGCTTGTGTTTGGTGTGTGTGTGTGTGTGTGTGATACCCTTTAACACTGCATTTGGCTTTTGTTTGTGTGTGTGTGTGTGTGTGTGTGTGATACTCTCCATCCCCGGGCGCAGATGAATCTGTTTCTATGGAAGCGGCTCACTGCTCTGCTCCTTTTCATCTGCTAAACCACTTGGCCCTCCGACATACGGAGAGAGCGAGCGAGAGAGGGGAGAGAGAGAGCGTAATGGACAGAGGGAGGGGGACGGCCGGAGTGTAGGTGGCTTCCAGGAGACGGAGGGACGGCTGCCCGCACTCCTTCAGCGCGCGGACACGCTCTCATTTGTCCCTGCACCCTTGGCGTTTATTCACCGTGAATTATTTTGGAACGCTTCCGCGCTGGTTAATTTACATGTATGCCAACAGGCTTTTAATGTATTTAAATCTTGGAAGATGTTCAAAGGAAAGGCATAATTCCTCTGAAATAGGCCTTTTGAAGGCTTTATCTCCTTCTTTCTCTCCTGGCTAATCTCGCGGCCCCTCAGCACGCCACAGCAATTTTTCTAATGCCAATTAAGCCTGACATTAGCATAAAAACAGCCTTTAAAGTTTTGCGCTCCCTCCTCCTTCTCCGTCCTCTTCCTGAAATAAAGGCTAATATTGAATGGACACTCCTTAGGAAGCCTAAAACAAATGGCGTCCACCCGTAGACCACTTCAGCCAAAGAAAGGTGCCCTTTTCTCCTGCGTTGTTTGTGTTGTCGTTGTCGTCGTTGGAGGAGAAGGGGGAAAATCCCATAATGGCAACTTGACATGTTTCTGGCTAATGAGCAGAAGCCGTTGGGAGACTTGATCTGGAATTCTTCTTTCCGTTCGAAGCAAGGTTTTGCTATTAATGTGCCTGCACTGGCATGCCGTGCTCAATTCTCCACAGAAACGTTGTAATTGCCACACAGTCATGTTAGGACTCAATTAATTACCATTAGAGGCCGCGCACCAAAGCTGGGCTGAAAAAAAGGAAGAAAAGAAGAGAAACCCCGACCATCCATTAGGCACTAATGTGCAAATGCGACCCAGAGGAGGTGCCGAAAATTCTTCGTGGACTCCTCGCATGTTTGCGTGGAACTTACTTGAAAGCATGAGCTCTCCCTCTCCTCCCCTCCCTTTGAAAAAGGGCTGGGAACGTTCTTCTTTCTTGCTCCCTCTCCCTGGGAACCGGCTTTCTTGGTTCTTTTCTACCCCCCTGCATTTCTCCTCAAACAGCTGGCGTAGGAATCAATTAGCGATGATTATTCGGGGGACATCGCTTATAAATGATGACAAATGACTTCATTCGGCCAGAACTTTGTTTCTCACACTAAGACGGTCCCAAGTGGCCGGTGAGGGTTATTAATTAGGAGTTGGAAACATGGTGGGAAATGCAGTCGGCATTAGTACACTCATCATCCAAAGAATAGCTGCACAAGTAGCTGCACCCAGAAAGGAACAGAAAGAACCCAAAAAGTAAAGGAATGAAACATGGTGGTAGGTTTGACATTGTGAGACATGAAAATGATTCGAGTTTCACACGCAGCCGCACACATGATGTAGGCAAGGACGGGCTGAGCAGTGATGTCCTCCATGAGTCATCCTGTTAGTGCCAGCACCATTGGCAGACGACTGCACAACACAGAACTACATGCATGCAGATCCTTACGACGACTGTCCTTAACACCACGTCAACGTCTCCAAAGACTGCAATGGTGTCGTGCCAGACTGTCATGGAGTGACTCAGAATGGCAGCGGGTCATCTTCAGTGACGAGACCCGCTTTTGTCCTGGCAGAGACGACCAACGAATCCGGGGGTGGAGGCACCGTGGTCAGCACCAAGATGAACGATTTGTTGATACGCGTCACACGTCCAGAAGGCCTGGTGTCACTCCACCTCCACCCCTACCGCACCATCTGCAGGAACTGGGTGAGGATATTCAAGCTGCATGGGATGGATTATCACAGGACACCATTAGGAACCTCTACAGCTCCATGCCAAGACGTCTGGCATGTTGGGTTAGCGAACACGGCGGCCCGACGCCATACTGAGAGACAGACTTCTGTATGTGTAGCTCAATAAATATTGATCATATCAGTCTAAATTTATCATCATTTATTGTTCCTGGTAACCTTTATCTTCCTTCCCAACAGCACTGCAATCCCACACCTGCTTCTGGGTGGAGCTATTCGTTTGATGGGGAATGTATTATTATTTTTGTGCTCTTTTTCTCACTCTCTAATTTTCCGCTTGTTTTTGTGAAATGAGTTTGTGTTCTCTTGCTGGGAAAGTATGCTGGTAAGTCGGGTCCTATAAAACAGGCTGTTCTCATTGCAAACTGTTGCTTTCATGTCCAGTTTTGGGGGCTGACTGTCCAGATGAGCCTTGGAAAGAAAAAAAACAAGAAGCTAAGCTGCTAAACGAAGCAAGATTAGCAGTCACTGAGCAGACCCCTGCTAAAGACTCCACATCAAAGACGCTTTTGGGCTTTTCTCTTCACCCCCCCTTCGGACTTCTTCATGTTCTTCTGCCTGAGAATTCGTTTGGTGCTCTGGTTTTGGCTCTGTCTGGCTCTCTCTCTCTTTCTCTCTCACTCCTGAGACACAAACTTTTCTGCAGGAAGTTAAGGACAGCGTCCACAGTGAAATGCGGGTATGGCTGCAATGTAGCCGTTGTTGTCCTTCCATATGCAGCTGGAGTCCTGCTTGTTTTGAGGAATAACCATCTGGGATTCTTTTACTCGTCATTTCTCAAGTCGAGCTGGTGACTCACTTTCACTCACCCACTCATCCTCTAAACCGCTTTATCCATCAGCGTCATGGAGTTGCTGAAGCCTATCCCAGCGTTCATTGGGCGGAAGGCAGGAAATACCCTGCACAGGTCGCCAGTCCATCACAGGGCAGACAGTCATATGCTCACACCTAGGGGGCAATTTAGCATCTCCAGTTCACCTGACTCCATTTGTATAGACTGCGCCGGAAACCAGAGCACCTGGAGACGCATGGAGAACATGCAAACTCCACAAGAAAGGATCCTGGACGCCCCAGCTGGGAATCAAACCCAGACCCTTCTGGCTGTGAGGCAACAGCACTACCGATCTATCAATCGATCAAAGTGCATGTATAGATGTAAGGAATGGAATCCGGGTCCAAGCCCACCATGAGGAAGCCAAAGGCAACAGTGGCAAGGAAAACCTCCCTTGGAGTAAGAGGAAGAAACCTTGAGAGGAACCCGGCCTCAAGGGAGAAACCCATCCTCCTCTGATAAAGAGAGAATGTCCTAGCTAATGAGATTTTATGACCAGATACAACAAAGAAACATCTGATTAATCTGAGAGGTAGTGGTGTAAAGCTAGAACCATCTAATGGGCTCCCTGTTTAAGTGAGACAGGGGCTAGGGACTCAAATTACAGTTCTCAGAGGGTCCTAAAAGTTCTAAGAGTCCGCCTCCAGCTGTTAACATGCGTTAGCTGTTGCTTTAGCTTTTCTCTTCACTTTATTCCACCCCCTAATTACTCTCATTGCTTTAAGACTGTGGTCACCAACCCCGGCCCTAGAGGTTGACCGAGTCTGCTACACCTGTTCCAGAGCGTTAACTTCCTCTGGAGTTCTTGATTGGCTGGATCAGATGCACTGGTGTAGGTACGGAGGAGGGGGCAGAACATTAGCTGCAGCCTTGAACTAATCTCTGCAGGACAGTAGATCACCAGAAGGAGTAAGGCAAGTCAAGCCCCACGCTTCTGAGAAAATGTAAGTGGTGTACAGTCCAGTGTTGGGGTGGGCAGGGTTGATATCCCTCTAGCTGATGTTTAGCACTGTGTATGGTTGAGTATGTGCAGTGTTAGGTATAGTGTAGGAGGTAAAGGGCAGTTTTTGCTTCTGTGTGAAAATCTGTCAACCGCATTGGTGCATACCCTACGCCATAGCCTGATGCGCATGTTCCTAGAAATGTACACAACTACACATCATGGCAACATGCATCAGCTGTGATTGGTCTGATTGGCAGCACCGTCACTCCGCCTCTGCATTTCCACCTTCGCCTTCGTTTTTAAACACAGCTGGATGAACTGTAGACTGTACCAACATGGACAAAAGGAAAAGTAACTGTTGTTCAACAACTATTAGCTCCAACTCCAACATAATCCACTCAGTTTTAGCCACCATAGTTTATAGGACACCAGGAAAGTCAACACAGTGGCATTTGTTTTGGTCTTTTGCTCCTCCTGTCTCCGCCCTCTCGTCAGGCCCCTCACCTGTTTCTGGCTCCGCCCCTTCCCAGGTGTATCTCGTTAGCCCTTGTTTTATACTTCATGTTGTCCCCTTTGTTCTTGCTTGCCGTTTGTTCCCCTGCCATTGTTCTGTCTCCCTGCCGGTCGTTTATCTCCTTGTAGGTCATTTGTCTTTGTTAGTTGTTTCTGTTTTCCCTGTCCCTCAGTGGTGTTTTGTTTCTGAGTTGTCCTGGTGTTTTTGGTTTTGTTTGCTCCGGTTCTCATTAAATACTTGCATTTGCATCCAGTCTCCTCATCCTGTCCCCACGTCCTGACTTCTCATAACACCAATAATTAAGATAAAAAACAATTAATAAACAATAAATAACCAATAAATAAGCAGTAAATAAGACTTGGCTTCTATGCCTACCCGAGCAAGCATCCTGTGCTTGGGCAAGGCTCCTAACACCACCTTTACAACTCACTATTGGAAGGGGTGTTTCAACATCTTCACCATCATTCGACATTTTCAACATCTGGGCTCAGTTTCAGCCCACCTTCTTTCAAACCAAAGGACTGATATATGATTTACTGTCAGTGCTGAGATTCCTACAGAAAGTTGTTCTGACCCTGATGTAGAGTAGGGCTGCTGATCTATGGTCGTAATTAAATATCTGCTTCATGTAATATGATGCTAATTAAGGTTATGTAATGTAATGAAAAAGTAACGAAAACAAATGTAACAATGAACAATTGGAAACGCGGTGTCTCAATTTAATACATTGGGGTTTTTTTTCAAGCAAAAATGCACTGTCCATTGGTATGTTAATATTCAGGACTCATACCTCAACTGTTCGTCCGGTATACCACCCACTGCTCTCTAAGTCTGACTTTTCTCCATTCATTATGGCCAGTGATAAGTAAGGCTTTTAGAGGGTTAGGAGGCCTTTGTTGGCATTAGCTGTGGATAGGAACTGCAGGCAAAACCTTGGAACCTTCTAACAAAGAAGAAGTCATCTGATATCATAGCCTTGCGATAGAGGTGTCCTCAAACTGAAACACACTGCTTAAAAGTAGATCCAGATCTCACAGAGTTGTTAGATGGTCGAAGTTGAAGTTTCTCAGCTCTTGGAAGGGTGTGTTTGATAAAAATCAACCCCCCCACCCCTCCGAAAGCTGTCACCCCCTCTTTCCATCCCCATTGGACTAGGAATGTGATGTCAAAGTGTTTAATGTTTATGGAATTTCACTGCCATTCTAATAACCACTCAGACAAGAATTGGTCAGTTGGTCCAGATTTGATGGATACCTTCCCTAGAGTTTTACTGACTGTTCCCACAGATTTCCAGGAGGATTTATATCTGGGGGTTTGGGGGGGGGGGGCAGAATGTGTGAGTGACATCTGCAGCCCTGTGACTGCACATCTGCAGCCCTGTGACTGCAAGAACTGCCATCTTGGAATACAGGGATAGGAATGTTGCATTCCTCGGTAAGATGATGAGCAAAAGGCAAAAACCTGGCTCAGTGTGGACACTGTTCACATGTACTGTCACCTCAACCAAAGAACCCATTTCCACATAACTAAAACCCCCCACGTAGCTTATTTACAGTGTAATCTTGCTTAGAACGTTGCTGGAACGTTTCAGATTGCAGGTCAATTCTGAATATCAGTGATGATTTCCTGTCTGTCTATCAATGTGCCTGAAAATGACTGCCCACTCAAAAGATGGAGAGGTATTCAGCACAGTGGTCTTGTTTTTACCTGTGCAGGTGTATCTACCTCACAGCCTCTTTCACCTACACACATGCAGCGTTTTGGCTTCATACCTCACAGACATGCACAAATATTCATAGCTCGGGCCTGGACTCACTCTGTGATGAGCAGCTTTCAGGAAGATTCCAGATTTCCGCGCTGGCGCTGCTCTGCTGTTCAGCGGGGCCGGCCTATAAGCAGCATGGCCTTTGCTCTGTGTGAAGCTGGGCTTTAAAGAGCCTCCTGTTTGAAGCCGGCTGAGACGCTGTTCAAAGCTGCAGCTGTTTTGGGTGCTGCATGACAGCTATAATTGATGTTTATTTTGGCACCGAGTTCCCACATCCTTTCATGCAAATGTTTCGAGCATGTTGAAATGGGTCAGGGCAGCACCACGAGGAGCCGTGCACACACGTGTGTGTATGTCTGTTTATGTGTGTGTGGAGGAGAGGGGGATACAGGACCAGTAAACAGGGACAATAAACCCAGAGCTGATGGAGGACATTTACACTTTAAATAAAAAAAGCCATAGCAGCAGAGAGAGAGAGAGAGAGAGAGAGAGAGAAGAAAGAACTAGAGAAATGAAGAAATGGAGACAGAGAGACATATGGGGAAAATAATAGTAGAAAGACAAAGAGTGTGAAAGAGAAAAAGGAAGAAAGATAGAAAGAATGAGAAAGGGAGAAAAGGAGAGAGTATGAAATAAAGAAAGGAAAAATATTGTGAGGGATTCTGAGAGAAAGAGAGAAAAAGGAGGGGGGAAGAAAGAAAGAAAGAAAGAAAGAAAGAAAGAAAGAAAGAAGGGAAAAAAGAATGAAAGATATATATTGTGACAGATAAAGAGAAAAAAGAGAGACGGATAGAGATAGATAGATAGATAGATAGATAGATAGATAGATAGATAGATAGATAGAGACAGAGATAGAGACACACAGAGAAAGATTAAGAGAGAGAGAGAGAGAGAGAGAGAGACAGAGAGAGAGAGAGACAGAGATAGCGACAGGGACATAGAGAGGGAGAGGGACAGATAGAGAGAGACATAGACAAAGAGAGAGAGAGAGAGACAGAGATAGAGAGAGACAGAGATAGAGACAGAGAGAGAAAGACTAAGAGAAAGAGAGAGACAGAGAGAGAGAGAGAGAGAGAGAGAGAGAGAGAATGAGAGAGAGAAAGAGAGAGAAAGAGAGAGAAATAGAGAGAGAGAATGAGAGAGAGAGAAAGAGAGAGAGAGACAGAGAGAGACAAAGAGAGAGAGTGTTTATGTATATATAACTGTATATGAATAAAGACCCCCTCCTGTGGCGTGCTTCACTAATTCAGTCATATTTAGGGAGCCCGGGCGGCTCGGGCGACCCGGGCGGCGCTGCAGGATTGATTAATTTTCCTACAGAAATCCGCTTGTGACTGGAATAATATGGTGAATGGAAGTGGAGCGTGCAGAACACAAATATCCTAACAGAGACAGATTAGGAGTCTTACAGCATGTGGCTGTAATTGCCTGTATTTAAAAGCTCCTCTTGCTGTTCCTGAGAGCCTTCCTCTGCTGTGCTTGGTGTGAGCGAGTGTGCTGTGAGACCTCCTGAGAGATCTGTGTGTGTATTTGAGCCTTTTAGTCAGCAGTGATTTCTGTGCAGCATCTGTGGAGCGAGGGCGATTTCTATTAGTGTCGTGCTGTAGGTCCTCCAGCGCCTCAGAGATAAGCGTTTCCACCTTAAGTGTCTGAGAGAGTGAGAGAGAGAGAGAGAGAGCTCAGAACACCCAAACACAGGCTGGTTCCTTCAAACTGGAAGTATAGAGACTTTTTATTTTCTCCGGTCTGTAAGTGCTACTCTGGAATACTGAACTTCAGGGCACTAAACTTTTCTCCTGGTCCTGTATCATAGAAAACAACCAAATACCAGTGATGAAGTTTCTACATGTGCCGTTTGCTCCACATAGGCCATAATGGAAAAGTCATCTTTTGAAATCATTGTTTTTGTGTTATCACAGATCCACCTGAGCAGACTGTGGCAGTTTAGCTCCACCCCTTAATGCTGAATGTATCAGACGTGTTTCAGACTGGACTTCTTTTTGAATGAGGCACAGTACAGGACAGAACGATAGGAGAAGGAGAAAACACATTTGCCAGCTTCTTGTTCGAATTTACCCATTCCACCTTAAATGGTGCCGGAGTTATCATAACACCCCAGGCACTAGAATGTAGCTATGGCGCTATTTAAGGTGGAACGGGAGAATCTGACAATGAAGCCGACTGCAGCGTCGTGGCTGCACTTAGCATTTTACCACGTTTACCGTGTAACCGGTAAATATTTCGGCACTAGGTCGGACAACAGTCATGTGAAAATGAATTATGACTGATTTAATGCTCAAAACCACATATGTGCTTTACACTAACCACAGGGGGAAGGAAATCAAGGAGTTTGTGGAACATGAGCCCTGGAAAATAACACCTAAGGGAATAGGGGTGTCTTCAGGAGACTAACAGAGACCAAAACAAGAACAGGCTGAATACAAACAGACTGAGAGAGAGAAGGATAGAAGAATGAGAACAATAAGAGCAATTAAAAAGAGAATGTTCAAATATAATGGAAAGAAAGAGAGAGAACGAGAGAGAGAGAGAGTGAGAGAGAGAGAGCATACAGAATAAAGGAGAGAAGGTTCGGCCTCTCAGACATTCCGAGCCGCCGCGTGTTTCCCTCCTCGACCGCAGGCCGCCAGAACTGACATCAGCGTGGAAACACGCAGAGGCCGCGGGCCCCTTCACGTCTGCTCCCAATTACATACACACACTATCCACACACATGCTCCGCAGTACACGGCACACACAACACACTACACTACACTATACCGCTCCACATACGCGCACATAGCACTTAAGGAGATTCTGAAACCTGCGGGAAATTCATGAGGTCTGCAGAAAATGAGACAGATAGGTTCCTATAGACTATACAGAGAAATTCCTCAAACACAGAACAGGTGAAACAGCACCGTGAGCCACAGCCTCAGACGAAGGTAAGCATGGAGTGGGCCTACCGAGGGTCTGCTAAAGTGGGCCTGCTGGTGGTCTAAAGTATTTAGCCTATGGCTGGTGTTATGGGCTTCTAAGACTTTGCATTAACCCCACACTCAACACAACATGCCAGGTTCCTAATGGTGTCCTGTGATAATCCATCCCATGCAGCTTGAATATGCTCACACAGTTCCTGCAGATTGTGCGGTAGGGGTGGAGGTGGAGTGACACCAGGTGACAACAAACCGTTCATCTTGGCGCTGACCATGGTGCCTCCACACATGGATTCGTTGGTCGTCTCCACCAAGGAGACAAAAGTGGGACTCGTGACTGAAGATGACCCGCTGCCATTCTGAGTCACTCTATGACAGTCTATCACGGCACCATTGCAGTCTTTGGTGACGTTGACGTGGTGTTATGGACAGTCGTCGTAGTGGTCTGCGTGCATGTTTTGCAGTGTCTATGTAGCGCTGCTTGAAAGTTTGTGAACCCTTTATCGTTTGGTGAAGTTCTACGTAAATGTGACCTCAAATATATTTAGATCTTTCAACTCATAACAATGCAGAAATAACATAAGCAGTTATGAAAGCTTTAGCGCAAGTTCTGCCAGGAAGACTCCAATGCTACGTCAGTCATGCATTCATTACTCTGACCACCAGTTTGACCCTGGGCCTGTTGTCCAGGGAGTAGGCTCCGCCCCTGCCGTCCATATCCGGCAGGATCTGCGAGGGTCCGAATGCTTCAAGACCTGGGCCCAGGATGGGGCCTACGCCAAAGATGGGGCCTACGCCTTAGTTGTTTGAAAATTGTCATCAGTACAGCTTATAGAATATTAAATATCATTTTCCATCCCTTTTGTGTGTTTTTGGCAGAAATATAGGTTTTTATGTGTGAAGTGATCCGATATTAAATGTCTCTGTTGGCAAAAGTATCTCTAGAACCTCTAGAATGACCAGTTTGGTATAGGGGATAGTGAGGGTCAGGAGGTTCAGTGAACTGGTTATATTGGTAGATGTAAGTGTGACTGACCCCACCCCTTCACCATTAAAGTTCGGTCTGTAGTTTGCACACTTGTTGGCCATGTCTCAGCCAAATGAGATTTCTGTAGGCCTTAGAAACTGATGTGTGTGCTCCGTAGGTGGAGAGAGGTTCCAAAACCATTTCCAAAGAGTTTGGGCTTCACCGATCCACTATCTCCAAAACTGTCTACAAGATTATTGAGGCATAGAACACACTGGCAGATCACAACAGCCCCCAGACTAACATCTAACATCTGCAGGCCTCTCCTACACTGGGTAATGTCAGTACTCGTGACTCCACCATCAGTTAAACACAGAACAAGAACAGTATGTATGGAATGATGGAGCATGGAGAAAGCCACTACTATCCCAGAGGAACGCTGCTGCCTGTTCGTAAAGACCACCTGACTGAGTCAGAAGACCACTGAACAAGTGTTATGCAGACAGATAAGATCTAAATTACTTATATATTGCTTAAATGAAAGATATTAATATTTGACAACATCCTTTATGATGGATGCATTCCATCATAAGGACCTCATTCCAGCTCTGAGACATGCTGGTGGCGGTGTCACAGTTTGGGGCTGCTTTGTTGCTATTAGACCAGGACAGCTTGCCATCGTTTGATGGAGCTATGAAATCTGGATTGTATCAAGAAATTCCACAGGAGAATATTAAGGCATCCGGAAGGACAATGACCATGTTGTGGCACAACCTAAAGCGTGGCGTTCCGGCAAGAAAGCAGCCCACCACCATAACAGAGTTGTCCTATAAGCAGGAACAGGCTAAGATTGCTCCAAGCCAATTTGCAGGGCTGATCACCAGTCTCCCAGTCGTTGTCTACGTTGTCTGGATTATTCCTCTGAACTACTCCCAAGTAAAGTTCCTTTCCCGAGCGGAGTAGTTACCGAATCATGTCAGGGTGACCCCCTAATTGCCAAAGTGCAAAACGGGGTCACAGGGCGCTTGGAAGCCGAACCAAATTCGGCGGAGGAAAACATTCTTCTCAGTCTTCTGTTTATGTTTTTCCGCGGAGCGTTCAGCATCCTTCACCCGCATTCTTTTTCAGCGCGGCGTGCTTTTTCTTCTGCTCGGCTGGAGCGCGTCCATTTTCCTTTGGAAGCGAGCAGTGTTTTAAAAAGCATTCCTAAGATTAAAGATAGAGCGAGAGTTCAAAAGGAAAGCATATCGGATCACTCATCTGGGATTAAAGCGCTGCTAATGCGAGAGGGTCAGAGTTGGTCTGCATTTAAAGAGAGAGGGGTATTAAGCATTACTGATAAGAGCCTGATACAGAAATGATAACAATCGCCATAAAGGTCAGCCTCAATAGAAAACAGAATTGTTTATTATTAGGGTGGGTTATGTAAAAGACTAGAAAGCGAATGAAGTGGAACGAGCAGTTGGTTAAGTGTTTCATCTTGTTTCAAATAGCTGCATATTTCCCAATCCTGGTCATGTCCACTTTTGAAACTGGTCGGAACAAGCAGAGGGTTTTCTACCACACTTATTCCAAGTGGTGCATGTAAAGTGTGCTGACAAACACCTGCATTGAATCAACCTCCCAGATTTGATTTGGCAGCTTTTATGATTGCCTACATCGGCTTCTAGGTTCTTGGTTTTACAGTTCTGAGAAAGGAAATATGCTACGTACATTATGTTACTTTATAAGAAGAGCTGATTGACATCATTGATAATGTTGACTATACAAAATACAGCGCATGGCATGTATGCATCCATAGCATGGGACTGTCCAGTTGGCGAAGGAGAAGGATGATCCAGAGAAGGCTGGAGTCACCTGTGACTGAAACTGGTTCTAGGTTCTTGGTTTTACAGTTCTGAGAGTGGAAACATGGTACATACACTATGTCACTTTATGTGAAGAGCTAACTGACATCAACAATAATGCTGACCATCAAAAATACATAGCAAAAGTCGTGTAACTACTTGGGGGTGGGGGTTCACTGGGGCCTATTTTGGTATAGGCCTCTTCAAGCTGTGACTGGCTGTTGGAAGTACCATGAAACTGTCTAGTTGGTTGGATGGCCCGTTACATTGAATATAAGCTAAACTGGAACAAAGTACAGAACCACAAGAACCATTAACATGTCAACAGATCTCCTTCTCTGGCCCTCAGCCCCCTAGTCTCTCACGAGGTTTGTCTTTTCCAAGCATGTACACGGAATAGACCATATTTGAGAGGGATGCAGAGAAGCTCGTTGGTCAGTCAACTAACCTGTAGCATCATGGTTTGTGTTCACAGTTCTGCAGAGTGGCTAGAGAGGGATGGAGCCACCTGTGACTGAAATGGTTCTAGGTTCTTGGTTTTACAGTTCTGAGAGTGGAAACATGGGACATACACTATGTCACTTAATGTGAAGAGCTAACTGACATCAACAATAATGTTGACCATCAAAAATGTATGGCAACAGTGGCATAACTACTTGGGGGTGGGGGGGTCAGTTGCACTGGGGCCTCTTTTGGTATGGGCCTCTTCAGGCTGGGATGTACTATGTACTATGAGTCTAGTCGGCTGCATGGCCTTGCCGTTACATTGAATATGAGCTAAACTGGAACACAGCACAGCAACAACCATTAACATGTCACTAGATCTCCTTCTCTGACCCTCAGCCCCCTAGTCTCTCACGCGGTTTATCTTTTCCAAGCATGTACATTCAATAGCCATAACAGACAATATTTGACAGGGATGCAGAGAAGCTAGTCGGTCAGTCGGCTAACCTACAGCATTGCGGTGTGTGTTCACCGTTTTGCAAAATGGTTAGAGAGACTTGAATCATTAGCACGTCTCACGATGTCAAACCTACCCACCAAGTTTAATTCTTGTTGGTTGCTTCTTTCTGGGTGGAACTAGCTGGTTCTGATAACCACTGAAAATTGTAAGCTATGGATCTTTTTGTATATGTAAATGTTCTGCAAAGTTATGAAGCCCAAAGCACACGCCAGAGGGAGAAACTCTCTCCCACAGAAACCACTTTTCTCAGCTGCCTGAAATGCCTTCTTGGAACTCTAGCCTTTTTCCTCTGTTACTTGATGATGTCATCATGTAACACAATTCTTATTGCCCGCCCACCGGCAAGTGACAGTGAAACAGTGAAATCTGACCGCTTTGAAACGTCCTGCTCTAGTTTGGCTTGCACACATGGTTCAGGTCTACCAACTTGATCTACTGGACTGGACTCCCCACTGTTGAGCCAAACGCTTCTCAACTACCAAATCAGTAGCCAAATCAGAAGCAAGAAGTACCAGGAAAAACTATTAACTGCTAACTGGCTAATCGCTACACATACAGCACCTATGACAAAATGCATCTAATTCCATCTGTCACACCAACACCAGTCTTCTGCATTCCCCTCAGATTGTTTATCCTCTATACGGCTGTTATTTGAAATAAGTTACAGAGACTGAGCCTACACTGCGGTGGGCTGCACCTGCAGCTGGCTAACTGTGTTAGCATTAGCAGTTTCCAGCAGGGTACAGCTCAAAGCACCACAGAACAACACCAGATAATTGGATTTCTGATCTAAGATATGACTCTTTATCCTCTAAACAGTGTTTTTAAGCATCAGTGTTTGTGAGCGTTCCGCATGTTCGTGTGGAAAATCCACCGTCCTCAGAACCGTTCCGCTCTGCAGTGGAAAAGAGGCCACTGATATAGCAGACCCCGTGTAGGAATGGCCACAGCAGTGTGAGGTTGGACTTGTAGCAGAATGCCCCTCTAGCGATTGATCACTCAGTACAGAGTGGGCGAGCTGACCAATCAGACCACAGTGGCCTCTCTGAGAGGTGGGCTTAAAGACACAGGAGCTCTAAGAGAGCGTTTCAGACAGAGGGTGAATACAGAAACATATGCATATGAGAAACATATTGAATTTTAGGAAAACTGAAGCATGTAAATCTACTCTAGTAGACCCCCAAACATTTAATTCAGAGCATTGAAAACAAACAAATCACAGGCCTCCTTAAAATTAAACTTAAACCTAGTCTCTCCAGGAAACCAGATGAGCCAGACCAATCATTCCAAAAATTCTCCTGCTTCCTTCGTGAAGTTCCTTGTCACTGTGGTGAAGCCCTGTTATTTATTAGTAGTAGATGCTCTGGATCACGTACAGTTCTGCTGCTATTTTTCATCGCTGATAAGAGCCGGTGCGTGTGTGCGAGGGCGGCCTGCGCAGTGTTTTCACAGGTGATGGCTGTGTGTTGGAAAGCCGGTAGGATGGAAGGAAACCCAGGAAGAAAAGTAGAGATGGAGGGAGCAATGGAACGAGAAAGAGATACAGAGGGAGGAAAAATGAGCCAGAGTGAAAGGGATATATGAGAGAGAGCAAGAACGAGACAACTGTTTGCTTGAAGGTGGGCCATACGTTCTCCAGATGTTTCCAAACACGCACAAACCCCGTCCTCCCTGCAGTAAAGTGTGTCGGGTTTGCATCGCTTGAGAGTATACCCAGAATGCACCCCGGCACATTCCTGACACACATGTTTGCTTGTATGCATTGCTGTAATTTTCGTGTGTAGAAGTTTGAACACTCCTGGCTGAATTATATGCTTCACTGACTGAAGACAAAATAAAGGGAATAAACTTAAATGGCTTTGGTCTGCTGTTTAGTGCACAAGTTCTATTTATTTGCTATGTATTTAGTTTATCAGCTCACCGGACTAAAAATTAGTCCCCTTGAGTGTTTAAGGTAGTAGTAAATTCAGGCTCCTGCTGATGGCGCTGCACGAGGATGATGGGGCTATAAATACCTGCAGGGTGTGAGTGACGGGATCCATAGATTGAGAAGAGGTGCTACAGTGCAGTGAATGTCTCGTTCCATGTGTGGAAAATGGCTCAAAAGCAGATGTTAATGATTGGCTAAAAGGAGTGCCTGTATTTGGGCATGCCAAAGACCATAGTGTGAAGGAAAATCTGGACCAACCGCACAATTCTTTGATGTAGGAGTGTCTGAACATTGATGTGGCCTACACTTGTCCAGTCCATGCCAAATCCAATCACAGCTGTTATTGGTGCTGGTGGAGGGGTTACACGCTATTAGGTAGGTTTCAGTCAGGACTCGTTTTTCTTAGTTATTGCTATTGTAGTCTTGCTGTACATTTGACTTACATGACATAGTTAATTTGTTTGTTTCAAAACAGATACTATGTGGTGAGCACCAAATACTATCAGGTGAGCACCAGATAGTGTCTGTTGCGCACTTAAAGTTGTCTTATGTTCTCCACATAGTATCTTTTGCTCACTGGTGCACAGCTGATAGTATCAGGTGCTCACCACATAATAGCTGGTGCACCTCACATTTCTACCTAAAAATAAAGCTCCTTCAGGGTCTCCATAGTTCTCTGTAGTGGATGTGTTAAGTTATTCTCACTTGCCCAGCCATGTTCATATGTTTTCTATATGACCATATGAGTAAAACATAATTAATAAATGTGGATGTTTATGGCTAAATGTTTATGACTGATTTCTTTACAGCCAAATTAGCCAATGGATGCTATTTTTGTCTATTTCTATTAGACTTTCTTAAACCCACAATCACCCTGTGTGGGCTAATTGAATACATCACATTTCATCATTTCATCATTCATTTCCAGAACTTTCTATTTGCCAAATAATTTAACGACTGTGAAATAAAGGACATTATTTGTTGTTTAATATTGCCCAAATTGGGCATGAATGAATGTCTGTTTATATTTATTTTATATAAGTATATATAAAAAATGTAAATAAATGGTAAATCAACCGTAAGAGATTAAACAGATAAGTCAAAACTGAAATAATAAATTGGCCTTTTGCCAGCTGCACATTTAGAACAAATATCTGCCAATTCCAGTCTTGCCCAATTCCAGTGGTGCGTCTCTATTAATGAACTCCTTAAGGCAGAAACATCCAGAGGCTAGTGTTAGACTCGCTCAAAGAGGCTACGCTCTGGTAGGTTTACTGTGCATATTGGGCAGAACAACAATAAGTAAACATAATCAGCAATTTATTATTAAACAATGTCTTTGTGTGTTTTGTCTCCCTGCTAGAATATGTACATCTCTCTCACTTCTTTCTTATTCTCCCTCTATTTCTTCTGTTTCATCCTCTCTATCACTTTTTCTGTTTTCCCTTTGTAATTTTCTGTCTTTCTCTTGCCGTCTCTCTCTCTCGTCTCTCTCTCTTCTCTGTCTCTCCTCTCTCTCTATCTTTTCTCTCTCTCTCTTCTCTGTCTCTCCTCTCTCTCTTTTCTCTCTCTCTCTTCTCGGTCTCTCTGTCTCTCTCTCTCTCTTCTCTCTCTCTCTCCCTCTCTCTCTCCTATAATCTCTTTCTTATTCTCCATTTTTCTCTTTATGTACCCCTTGCTTTTTTCCCTTTTTCTGTGTTCTCTCCCTTTCCTTTCTTTCTCTTGCTGTCCTTCTCTTTCTCCCTCTCTTTTTCTGTCATTCTGTCACTCTCTCTCATTTTCTTTCTCTCACTCTCACTCTCTCTCTCTTTCTCTTATTTCCTCTTTCTCTCTTTTTCTCATTTTTCTCATTTTTTTCAAGCTCTTTCCTGCTGCCATTATTATTATTATTATTATTATTATTATTATTATTATTATTATTATTACATATTCAACAATTTATTATTAAACAACAATGGCTTTGTGTGTTTTGGCTCCCTGTTAGAACAACCAGCACAGACCAGCAGGGGTGGTCACCAGTATATGCTGTGTATATGCCACCAGCCCAGCATAAACCAACGTAGACCAGAATGGAATCTACTTTAATGATATTACAGTATGTTCAATATGTACAATATATCATCATCAACAATAACCGAGTCATCTAAGGGTTAACGCTTGTGTGCAGATATCGAGCTTACAGTCCACAAAACAAGTGAAAGGTCTGCCAAGTAATAACCCGCAAATTTCATTTATGCATTGACCCGAGCTCGACCCCCGACTTCCTCCTCAACACAAACAAACTGCACCAGGAAGACGGACTTGTGTTACAAAGCGTTACACGGCTTGGCTTGCCATGAAATCTGAACAGGAAATAACTGTAGAAGAGAACAGCATTCCTCCAGACCAGGAACCGCTGCTGGGTCTTCCTTCTTATATCAAGGCCCATTCGGTATCTATGATTATGGTGGGGATTCATGTTGCTGACTATCCTGTCAAGTTCTAATGAATGATTCAAGACTTTTCATTCAGAGGATCTTAAATAAGTCACGCTTTCTTTATCCCATCCGAGAAAGTCAAGTTTAAGAACATGTGTGAAGATATTTATATACCCTCAACATCAAAGGAATAGCTGCACCCAGGAGGAGGTGTGGGATTGCAGTGCTGTTGGGAAGGAAGATAAAGGTTACCAGGATCAATAAATGATGATACATTTAGACTGATATGATCAATATTTATCGAGCTACACATACAGAAGTCTGTCTCTCAGTATGGCGTCGGGCCGCCATGTTTGCTAACCCAACATGCCAGACGTCTCGGCATGGAGCTGTAGAGGCTCCTAATGGTGTCTTGTGATAATCCATCCCATGCAGCTTGAA
>JAVGWN010000144.1:0-19876 GCA_034552555.1 Semaprochilodus insignis | reverse complement strand
AACGCACCTCTCTAACTCAGAGCTCACTCTAATACACACCTGAACGCGCCTCTCTAACAATAACAATAAAATTAATGTTAACAATAACAGATTAATATTAATAATAATATTAATAATAATAAGAAGAAGATTAATACTGATAATACTACTACTACTAATAATAAAATACTAAAAGTGTTCAGAATCTTCCGAGCTGCTGGATGTAACGGTGTTCAGGCTCTGCTGAAGAAGAGCAGATAAAGTGCCCTCTGGGTTCTGGGGAGGAGAACATTCTGTCCTGCTGAGGGAGGAAGGGTTAGAGTTGTCCCTCAGTGGACGATGAACTGCAGAACGGGACTATCTGAGAGGACTGTAATCGTCCGCTGCAGGAGTCGGAACCAGAGCACCTCTGCTCCGCCTCTACAACCTGATTAAAGATGACATCTGTTAAACCCAAGGACCTTAATAACCTTTATTTACTCCTGCTTTGATCTCAGTTCGGATCTGAAGGTAATCCAGGTTTGATTTTGGGAAAAGCTGCGAGAGTCGGAATGAGTGAGCTTGGTGATGGTGGTTATCAGAGAAGAGATGCGAGTGCTAAAGGGGGGGGTTCTGAAGGTTCTCCATATGAAAGATTCAGCAGTAACACGAATAAGAACCGTCTTTAGGGCATCTCTATAGTGTGGCAGGCTAGACTGAGGGCTGTCAATCACCACTCATTAGCATATTAGGTCGCATCCCTCGAGTTTCACCCGTTTGTCTCTCGTTCTTTACTCTTTTCTGGTCGTTTATTAATTTTAGTATCGCAAAACATTCCGAATATTTACAATAATTGCACAATAATTCACTCCTGTTTTTTGGAAGTTTCCACAGCAGTGTAATGACTTCATCTCCTTCGGATTCCTGACTGTAGTCACCGTGTTTGACTTTTTCAGGATTTCTGGCTTTTCTTTAAGGTCACAGCCCACGAGCCGAGCTTCACTCTCAGACCTCCAACACCACCCATGTAAAATCAGGTCTGTGAACACTGATAAAAATGTGATCTGGAATATCACAGCAGACACGCAGGCTTAAAACCCGGAAAAATAAAAGTCTACGCTGATTTTTTTTTTCCCCTTAGATTTTGGCATTTATGTTTTAGCCAGACAAAAGAAACCGGCTCATACATTCCATTAAAAACACATTCAAACATCAAAAACGACCCAAAATGACCTGTTTCACCTGGAAAGGTACAGATTACGGCACGACGGTTAGAATTCCAAAACCCCAAAACCCCTTAAAACCCCAGGCCACCAAACTGGATTACTGATCAGGATAAAGTACATGGTTTTAACTTCACATTCCATTCAAAATACAGACGTACAGAACTCCAGGAAACGTCACACGCTCATTAGACGAGTAGAGAAACGACGGAAGTGCAGAGAAAGGACACCAGCTTTTAAAGGGGGTTAAATTCAAGTGCTGTTTATGTTTCATTCAGTACAAAAAGCTGTTTCTATCAGAGGAATTCCCTTTATTAGCACCCATATCCCTAATAATGCCAGAAAAGACTCTCAGACAGGTTCAGCTCCAGCTTCAACACATCTGGAGGCGCAGTGAGGAGCCAGGACTCGGCTGAGTCAGACGTGAAATCAGTTATTTAGCCATAAAATCGTGTGACGGGGAGAAATTTCTCAGATTCAGACTGTCGTCTTTTCACTTCTGTGCAGTTCAGGGTGCAAACAGGCCTCCTGCACAACTTACTGAACTTCCTGAATATAAAACATTTAAGATAAACAAAAGGCAATCTCAATTCGCATAGTTTTCATGTTTAGAAAAATATAATTTATGTACAAAAACAAAGCAAGACTGTGGTTAAATTACCTGCCTGACAGACGTATCAAAGCATGATGGCTTGTATGTGTACAATTTACACCAAAAACAAGAAGAGAAAAAAAAAACAAAAAACAAAAAAAAGACAAAAAGATCTCATCCGATTTACAGCTCTCCGGGAACCGGAGTCAAGCTGGACCCGACCTTCTCCATCCCTCCTCCACGACTTCTCCACAGAACGCCGGAGCAGCACAGCTCCGGTTTACACTTCTAGGAAACGGTATTAAAAGAAAGAACACAGTAAAGTAAAAGCACTGCGAGTGCATGTAACCACGGCAGAAGCGAGCTGCACCTCATTCCGACACTTAGAAGAGAAGTTCATGCCGAATTTCCGGCCTGTTGGTTTTGTATTCCTGCTGAAGTGTCTCGTGTGCGCGCCTCTTTAAAAGCCGTTGGTGTTCAGGTTAATGGGCTGGAGATCTCCAACCTGCATTACGTTAATGCCGCTGCTGGCCAGGCGTGCAATGCCTTCCGGTGACAGAGTCTCCATGGTGAGGATGGCTTGCTGATCCGCTCTCACTCCTCCGACCGAATTGTGTTCGGTGCCGTCACCGGGGGGCGCTGCAGCTCCACCTGCAGACCCTTTCTTACTCGTGTGTGTCTTGACGTGTTTGGAGAGATGGTCACTTCGCATGAAGCGTTTGGGACACTCGGGGCACGAGAACTTCTTTTCTCCTGAAACGAACAGCAAGAAACACAGACTGTGATCTTAGAACCGGCAGAAAGCGGATACAGGAGAACTGAAAAAGGGAAAACTTGCTTTAGGATTTCCTTTAATATGATTATTCCGATTCAGGAAGCAGGCAATGTGAATAACCCATTACGGAAAACCCAATATTAGAGAGGCAGCAACAACGGCTCAAACATAAACCATAAAACAGCTCCTGCTGGAAGTCCACACGCCGTGGCGGAGGACGCTAGCTCAGAGAACCAGAGGCGTTCACGTCTGCTTTGATGCAGCACCTTTGAGAACAGGATATAAATACAAACAGAAGTATGACTGCCGTTCCACCTACCTGGACAAACAAACAAACAAACAAACAAACAAAACAGCAGGCGAGGGAGAGAGCCCCACCACAGCAGGCGAGGGAGAGAGCCCCACCACAGCTGTGGCTCGAGTTGAGGGCTCTTTAATGAAGCCTTTCAGACAAACGCTTCCATGAACGTCAGAGCACACAGATCTAAATGTCTGAAAGACCGGAATTCCCAGACCTCCCCACCTCCTTTGGCAATATTAGAGATTGTAAACGCTTCTGTGGCCGGTCGAGAGTCTTTCAGTTCCTGTTTGAGGGATTTTTATCCATCCATTCTTCCTTGCTAAAGTCTTCCAATTCTGTGATATTCCCGGGCCGTCTTGCATGCACTGCTCTTTTAAGGTCTACACCCAGATCCTCAGTGAGGTTCAGACCAGGGGCCTGTGGGGGCCATGGTAAACCCCTCAGCTTGCCCCCTTTGAGGTAGTTTATCCTCTTTTCACCTTCAGCTTTTTTACATATGGTATGATGTTTGCCTCCTGAATTTGCTGGAATTTTACCGAATCCATTCTTCCCTCTACTCGTGAAAAGTTCCCTGTGTCACTGGCTGCAACACAACCCCAAAGCGTGATTGCTCCGCCCCCGTCCTAAAAAGTTGGACAGGTGTTCTTTTAATGGAATTCTGTGAACCGTTTTCTCCATACCTTCACTCATTAACCTGATCGGTCCACAGGACTCGTTCCCAAGCTGCATCCGGCTTGTTTAGATACTCGTCTGTAAACTTCTGATGCCGAGTTTTGTGGTGAGGATGCAGGAGAGGTTTTCCTCTGATGACTCCTCCATGGAGGCCATATTTGTGCAGTAGAACAATGTACCACAACTCCAGAGTCTGCTGAACCTTCCCGAAGGTCTTTTACAGTCAAGCGGGGGTTCTGATTAGCCATTCTAGCAATCTTACGAGCAGCTGTCTCTGGAACGTTTCCTGGTCTTCCAGACCTTATCCTGACCTCCGCTGCTCCCATTAACGGCCATTTCTTAATTACATTTGGAACTGAGGAACTGGCAACCTGAAAACACTCTGCTATCTGCTTATAGCTACTCCTGTTTTGTGGGCCTCAACCATGTTTATGTTCAGAGTGCTAGACAGCTGCTTAGAAGAACCCATTGCTGCCGTGTTTGGGACAAGGTTAGAGGAGTCTGGGTGTTTATAAAGCTTTGGACTTTGGATCATCTACCTTTCTTAATGGTGACTGAACAAGCCATCACCCTAACAGGCTAATTAAGGTCTGAGACCTCGGTCAGAGTTATCTCCTAGGGTTCCCATACTTCTGCACGGTACTCCTTTCCTTCCTTCACTCTGAAACTGTACTAAACTAAAATAACTGAGGCTGAAACGTTCAGGCGCGTTTCATCTTTAACTTTGTGTCTTTTGGCGATCGGTTCATCGTCAACCTGCTTCGCTGGTCACAGTAACACATTTTGTCCAGGGTGCCCAAACTTCTGCATGCCACTGTATGTGTTTCCAGGTAATTCTCGATCACACCAGCCTCTCTGAGGATAGAAACGCTCCCTGACTAAAACACAGTCTCTGGGAATACGGAGACTCAGGTGGGAATTCCGCTGGGACTTCATGTCTCTGAGGCACTGGCGTAGGAATTACAGGTACATCACTAAACAACAGGTGTTCGTCTGCGCAGTAAACTCACCTGTGTGCGTTCTCTTGTGTCTCTGCAGTTCATCAGAGCGAGTGAAGCGCTTTCCGCAGTAGGACCAGTTGCAGACGAAGGGTCTCTCGCCCGTGTGCCAGCGTAAGTGCGCTCGTAGATGCGAGGTCTTCCCATACACTTTTCCACAGCCAGAGATGTGGCAGATGTGCTGCTTCTTTTTATTGGGGTCGCTGCTGTAATCAGACACACCGAAGATTAAATCAGACACGGTTTCTGTAAAGACACCAGACAGTCTGATCTCAGCTCAGGTAAGCATAACCTTAAAGCTCAACAGTTACATCAACTGAACACCAGCTGAGGACCGCCCACCTGCTCGGCCGCCTTACAGTACATCACTCTGACCCACCGTCACTGCAAACTTCAGTAAAGAGGACCGAACAGATCCGCCTCCCTCCATCTCTCTGGACCTACACTTACCGACAGAGTTCTCTGAACACCAGACAGTAAACAGCTCAGGTTTCTACACTAACACAGCAGAACTGGTTTCAGGACAAAGATAAACCCTAACCAAACACTGAACGAACTTCAGTCTGTGTTCCTCTCGTTCTCTCCACATCAGACTCCCTGTCTACATGACTCACACACACACAACATCCTCCTACACATAGGACAGGTACTCATCTCTCTCTCTCTCTCTCTCTCTCCTTTCCCTGTCTCTTTATCATTCTTCTTCTTCTTCTTCTTCTTCTTACTACTACTATTATTTTCCTTCAGTGTGATGCGTGTTAACAGACTGTGCCCTTGTCACATGCCGTTCATGTGTGCAATCACCAAGACAGACTCCCTGTATGGGCCACTGGGTGAAATAAAGGATCTGATCTGACTCTCTGGTGAATGGCTCCAGCTCAGACCGTCACTACCAGGAGAATAACGAGAACGTTAAATCAGTTAGGGCTCCGATTACCTGAGCAACTCCGAACAGGCAACGAGCTTAAAGGGCCTTTAAAACAATAGAACAAAAATTACACGTAACTGAAGATGTGTGAATTTGACTCATGATTACAGACATCAAACATCAACGGACAACAAAACTTCTGAGAGACGTGAGAATGCAGAGGAACTTCAGGAGGCATCTGCAATGGACAGCAAATCGGTGAAGAGTAGGAAGGCTTTGGTCGTACCGTCCCTCTCCAGCTTTGCAGTACGGGCAGACACAGGCTTCTCTGCGTGTGCGGCGGCTTGGCTGAGTCGGGCTCGTTTCCAGACTCTGATCCAGGACCGTACAGTCCTCCAGACTCTCCCCCGCCGCGCCGCCCTGCTCACCTGAACACACAGAATAAAGAGTCATCTCACTCCACATGGCCACACTACACAATTCACAGACTATGGCTTCAGTACACCAGTTACACCACCACAACCCCTCATCATCATCATCATCATCATCAATAACCCCTCATCATCCCATCAATAACCCCTCAACATCATCATCAGATCAATAACCCCTCGGCATCATCATCAAAAACCCTTCATCATCAGCTCCCAGACAACCTCTCAGAGCCACTAAGACTCTACTTTCACTAACAGTCTAATTATTTATTCTAATTTACAGATTAAACTTCTACACTAACGAACTAATGACGATCTTCTGATGTGTATTTGGTCGGATCACGAGTGACTGACGTTTTTGGTGAGTGTAAAAACCTAGTCCCTATATTTTTACATATTCACCAGAAGCTTTACACCGAGAGGGTTTACGTCCGGAGCCTCACCTTACCGGATTCCTATTGGTGTTAATAGAGGAGTTTCTGATTCCTGTCTGATCTCACTACTCATCACAGACACCAATCCTAAATCTCACCAGAACCAGAACCAGAACCTTCCAGTGGATTCAGATAGAACTGCATTTTACTGCTAGTGTAATAACACAGAAGGACCGAATGTTAAATAATAAGAATCCGTATTTAGGGAATTTCCCTCCACCCTTAAACTCCGTAAATAAGAGAACAGCCCACCCTTGCACCCACCACGTTATATTGAGACTGGAATATTGAGACTGACCTGCAGTGTTGGCCATGGTGATGGGAACTCCCTGCAGCTGATGCATCTGCAGCCCAGCGTTGGCCAGGTTGATGGTCTGAAGGCCTGGCAACTGCACCGTGGTGGCCGTTCCGGTCTGAGCTAGCTGTGGAAGTGAAGGAACCGGAGCCAGAGTGATCTGTGCTCCCGCAGGGCTCTGCAGCTGAACCGTCTGCCAGCTAACCTGACCGTTGGGGCCGACAGTGCGCAGCAGAATGGAGCTGTTATTCGGGATGGTCTGGATCTGCAAATTCTGCAAACCATCTTGAGAAAGTGTGTGTGTTGCAAACACCTGACCGCTGCCTGGCTGAATGGCCTGAAGAGCAGGAGCACCCTGAAAGATCTGCTGAGGCTGGATGAGGATCTGAGGCTGCTGCTGTTTACCATCTCTGTTATCAGACTGTACTGAAATTCCTGCATTCTGGAAGCCAGCTCCCGTCACGGTGTTGCTCTGGGACAAAACCCCGCCACTACACGAGGTCACGGCTTGTGTGGTGGATGTGGTTGAGCCGGTGTGATATTCGCCGGTGGCTGGAGAGGCCACTGCATGTTGAGCTTGGACCAGCTGCTGACTGACACCTGACGTCCCACTTGTAACATCATCATTTTTGGCTCCAGCAGCTACGCCAGCACTTACAGGAAGAAGAGTGATGCTTCCGTTTAACGACACAGGCATGTTAGCAAGGAACTGCGTCTGATTGGGCAGCATGGTGTTACCTAGAGCCAGGTTCTGAAGAGGAATGGCCTGCTGAAGAAGACCAGGAACTGTGAGGATGTTGGCAGCTCCTGTACTTTGGCTGGTGGGAGCAGCAATGAGTTGCTGGCCACCGCCGGGTGAGGAGACGAGCTGAATCTGTCCTGTGCCTGCGGCAGAAGCATCCTGGGATGTCTGAGCAAACTGGAGTTGTTGTCCGTCCACGGTCTGAAACTGAGGAATGACTTGATACTGGATGTTGGGCATCACTCCAGAGATCGTGGTCAGCACCTGTTGGCCTTGTAAGCTTGGTGCAGATGCTACGATGAATTGTTGCTGTGGCGGAACGACAGCTCCAGTGCTCACTGCGTTCCGGCTTTTGTCCTCCGTTGCCAAGCCCGACTTCTGCAAGACTGTATTCCCAGAGCCGGTGGCTGTCTGTGCACTCAGAGGAATGATCTGCCAGCCGTTGGTGGCGTGAGATGCCTGGTTCTGGTTCTGCTGGTGCTGCTGTTCTGCTGTGTCGTTCTCGTCCACGCGACTGCAGGTCGCTGCCAGTAGAGCTAAAGGTGACGGCGGCTGGGCTTCCTGCAGAGGAGATAAACATCTGAACAACCTCTTCTAACCCCATGTGGACATTTCAGCAATATCTGCATTTCCCAGAATGCACTGTTGGAGCCATTATTCTGTAAGTACTCGCTTACCGAGTGTAACGCTGGAGGAAGTTAGACAGTAGTAAACCGATCATCATTCTCAGACTCTATCAGGCTGATGTTTAATCCATTTAGAACCCGTTTAGTGTTTGAGAACTAGGAACGACCTTGTTAAATTCTACAGGAATGAAAACATGCGGCACGGCTTTCAGAACTGGAACATTCGGTTGGTTTAGGCTAACCTGGATGAAGCCAAAGTTAGCTTTTCATTCGCTGGCTTCAAATTTCCTGTTTAGGCACAAAAAGGCAACACGGTTACAATCCGCCATCCAAGAACTCAAATAAGAAGCTCCAGCTCCACCCGCCTTGGGTGGATGATTAGCCATGCTGATTGACGAGAGGAGAGAGTGAGCTTTAGCTGGAGGAGTGGAAGTACAATAACGACATGGAGAGGGAGCCGACTACCAGTGACACCAACGCCTCAGCCACGTTACCTGAGTCTCAGCAGCCACTCCTCCACCCAGGATTCAAACAGCCACCCTGGGGGTCTAGACGGGGGACATAAGTAACTCCAAAGGGAAGAATTCTGGGAAGATCCATCTCCATTTGGCTCTGGATCCTGAATGAGATTTATATTCACACTGCAACAGATCGGTGCTGCCAACAAAACTCCCTCAGACCAAGACAGGAACCTTGAGAGGAACCAAGACTCAAAAGAAGAACCCATCCTCCTCGGATCCACCCCAGACAGCGACACAGTAACACAATAACAACGAGAAAGAAATTAATGAACTAGAAATAAATATAAAAACTGAAAAAACAGAAACGAGTCCGTCACTGGAGAGACCATTTAACAATCCAACACGGAACACGGAATTAACGCCAGCAGTGGAAAACTAACATCCGTTCAGTCCAGCTGAACCAGCCATGAACATCTCTAACCGTACTGCTGAGACATCACTGCTGGGGAGACGCTGTTCAGGCCAATTCAAAACAACTCAGGATCAGGTCACAGTTACTACGGTTATTCAGTCTGATATTGAACCCAGCACTGATATCAGCCCAATACGGAAACCCATCACCGGCACTACTCTAGTACCTTACACTAGTAACTGTAGTACAGTGTTCCAGATACCAGGCCGTACTACAGCTTCTCCTGCTGTTCTGTGTCTGACTGTCTGGGAAGAACAACAGACCATTATAATTCCAAAAACAAGCATTCAAGATTTTCAAGAACAAGCAGGAAACACGGCACCCTGCCCCCAACACACACACACACACACACACACACACACACACACCCCAGGGCAATTCACCACATTTCACCTCCCCCAAACAAACCATCTCACTCACGCCCTTTACACTGCCACTTTAAAAGGAAACTCCACCCATTTTTCAAAATTCCTCCATAACTGAGTGTGAGGTGTAAACAGAGTGACTGAGAGCGGGTTTGGTGTGAGATGGTTTAGATGTTTTGTACAGTGGAGGTGATGGGAACCAGGGTTCCCCATGTCTAGAACACACATATATACACATTTTATTGACTATCTAAACCACCAGTGAACCTACACGTGTCTTCTGAGTGTATATGGAATGTTGATGACGGGAAATCTGGAAAGCCTGGAAATAATAAGTTTCTTTGGTCTATTTTACCTCACAGCGCCCTGCAGCATGTATCCCTCCACCATGAATGGAGTTTAAGGCTGAAATCTTCTCCACACTATCATAAACAGCGTCTCAGACATCAGGCAGCGCATTCAGAACCACCTCATGTAGGAACTTTCTGTGAGGGAGCTTTTAGAGGGGGACATCTAGTTACCTTCACCACCACTGGGAACAGATCTGACTTTATCTAGAACTGAGAGTTTTAACTGAACCACTCTGAATGACCCTGTTTACATCTAAAAACCTTTAATTACTCAGGAATTTTGAAGACTCGGTGGACTTCCCCTTTAAGCTCAGTTACAAAGTACCTTAAACTACACCTGTAGAACACCCAGCCCGCAGTGCAGGTGTGTATATGAGTGAAATGGCGCTGTTTAAAGGGGAATCCGTGTTTCCAGGTTGTAAGAGAAGGAAAGCAGGTCAGTACTTACTGGCTCTGTGTTGGAGTTTCGCTTTTTACGGAAGTCTCCGCCGCTTTCCAACGCGGCCATTTCACTCTGCTGCTGCCGATCTGCACACAAAACACCCATTACACCCTTAAAGTAGTTCACCGAGAGATTCACCGCGGTCTACAGAGGGACACACTTCATCTGTAATCATGCCGTACCTGAGAAACTGAATACGGAGAACATTTGCCGGCTTTTATTCGAATTTCCCGTTCCACCTTAAATGGTGCAGCACTTGCATTCTGGCGCCTCAGACAACCGCTGTTAACTGCTGCACATTTAAGGTGGAACGGAAAAAATCGACAACGTCATGACTAGCATTTCTAACTCTGGGTACGGGGAACATTCAAAAGCGACTCATAAACCTTTTAAGGTGGTCTGTGTTCACTCGTGTCCACTTCGCAGGTCAGATTGAGGAGTTTTATGTGCCAGAGAGATTCAGACAGTTAACAGAGTTAGCTTTATTAGCTTTAAGCTACCAAACTAACTTTACTAGTTCAGCGACTAACAACCAGACTAACAAACAGTACAAACCCGTTTTTACCTCACAGCTGTGGCGATTAACCTTCACTAGCTGCTTCTGAACCGAGTTTATAAGGGAGTTTAATCTCACTTACCGCTCATTTTTTCAGACGGAGTTTCTGAAGGAGTTTCTTTTGGACAGACATCAACTTACAAACAACTCCACCGAACTTGCTGACTAGATTGACGGACAGACGTAGTAAAAACCCTTAGCCAATCAAACCCCTCTCTGCTCTGCTCTTAACCAATCAGAATCCTGGACCCGCCCCCCCCCCCCCCCCCGAACTTTATGCACACAGGGCGAGCGCAGCTGAAGTGTTCGGTGTGAGGTATTACAGTGTGTGGATTAATATAGCGGAGAGGAAGCGGCGGCACTACCGCACACCGAGGACTTTCAGGCGGACGGAGTCACGAGGCGCGTGTTTAAGTGTACGGGCTGGGATGACGGGATTTGTGTAGTAGGTGTAGCCAAAAAAGGCGGGAGAAGTGATGCCGAGATTCTATTGGAGAATGAAACTCCGCCCCTGTTAATACTAAGACCCGCTGAGCAGATTGAAATGCAACCAGTGCAATTAGTCCACTTCCTGTTCATCTGTTTAACAGCACCGAGAAGCAACTAGAGGGCGCCAGAGAGAGTCTTAACGAACGGGACTAAACAGGTTTGGGTAAATTAAGATAAACAAATACGAATACAATAAATACAAATAAACCAATAAATAAATAAATTCAGCTTCCGTGTTCAAACTGTTTTAAGAGTTTTTGTGTGTCAGACACAATACAATGTGGAGCACACGGGCACCACAGGGAACAGTTCCATTCCTCTTCACACTCTACACTGCAGACTTCACCCACAACACCACAGCCTGCCATCTACAGAAACTCTCTGACGACTCTGCCATTGTTGGCTACATCTCGGATGGCGCCGAAAGTGAGTACACAGAAGTAACAGAATTTTGTTGACTGGTGCCAGCAGAACTTCCTCCACATCAACACGGACAAAACCAAAGAGCTGGTGGTGGACTTCTGGACTTCTGCAGGACTAAGTTCTCTTCCCCCACTCCAGTGAACATCCAGGGAAGGGACATTGAGATCATTAGAACCTGCAAGTACCTGGGGTGTTCATCTGAACAGTAAACTGGACTGGTCGGACAACACACACGCTCTGTATAAGAAAGGCCAGAGCAGATTCCACCTGCTGAGGAGGCTCCGGTCATTCGGGATACAGGGTCCACTCCTCCACACTGTTTATGATTCTGTGGTGGCATCAGCCATCTTCTACAGCATTGCCTGCTGTGGCGCGGGGTGGGGGGGGGGGGGCCGGACAAGCTGATCAGGAAGGCAAGTTCTGTTCTGAAGCTGGCATCCATAATGGAGAACACCTCTCACCCACTACAAGAGACAGTTGCAGCACTGGGCAGCACCTTCAGTGACAGGCTCCTCCACCTGCGGTGTGTAAAGGAGAGATACCACAGCTCTGTTCTCCCTACTGCTGTTAGGCTCTACAACCAGCACCTCCCCAAGCAGAGCATCAGACACTCACTACTGTAGACACACTATATGGACCTATTGTATCAATATATTCAATGTGACTTCATTATTATGCAATATTTGCTGCTGCACATCATCACCTGTATATCACCTGGATATCACCTGGATACATCCTGTACTGACTGCCAGCAACACTTAATTCATGCACCCTGACTGCCTATACCCTCAGCATTTAGGTGACTGCCAAGATTATCAGTCTTTGTGTAGCTGGTATAAGAGATCATAACTGCAGTATCTTCAAATATCTGGTCAATATCTCTCAATAAGTGTGTAATATATATCTGTGCAATAACATGTAAATCTGTAGTTCCTTATTGTAATTTTTACCTAACAAAAGAGATTTTATTTATTTTCTGTAATTTCTTATTTTGTAACTTGCACTTTAGTCTGCCTCTTGTTCTGTATCTGTTCTGCTGCTATTCTTCTGTAACGATGCAAATTTCCCCATGTGGGATAATAAAAGGCTCTTATCTTATCTTTTTGTTGTGAGGTTTTTTGTGCGCTCCAATAACCATGTAGTCCCTGTAAAGTGTGTTGGATGTATATCTGCTAAAGGTGGTTCCAAACCTTAAGGAGTGAAAACGTTCAGCTGGAAAACCTCAAACCTAGACTGTTTAAAGGTTTTCAAATTTATCAGTCTATTTATTTATTTATTTATTTATTTATTTATTATTAACTATCATACATTACAGCTCCTCTTTCAGCTCAGTTAAAACGTAATATTTTTATATCAGTAATCACCCAGAGATGTAAAGTACCCTGCTCCTCACAGTCGGGTTGGGCTATTTCGCAATTTAAAATGCATTAACTAAATTCAGGAAGGAATCCTGGACTGGGGTAAGATCTGTGAGCTTCACAGCTGCTTTAATGCTGCACACTGACCCCAGATTGACCACACTACAGACTGCAGATCATACTGAAGTGCTCAGTCTGCCTAGTTTAGTTGTTTCTTCTGTCCTGCTTTGTTTCCTGTTGGGGTGTATAAATGTTTGCAGAGCTGAGATGGGTGTTTTCTTCTGGAGTCAGTGAGTGATGAACACAGGTCATCTGTTCGATACGTTCTGAAAAAGTTGATTTAACTCCTCCATTAGTTGAGTAAGGTTTAATTACACACAGTAGCAGAAATGTAAACATGCCATGAAGTCCACAGAACATCACGACTGAAGACACATGGGCCTAGAGATGGAGTATTACACTATCTAAGCTGAAACTGACCTTCAGTAATCAAGTTTAAGATAAACCTCAGTTAAACCAGATGAACAGCACCATCTGGTGGCAGATGTGTAGTGACTCCTAAAAGCAAGAGGAAGAAACCTGGAGAGAAACCAAGACCCAACATGGGAATCCACCCTCCTCCTGCCAGTCCCTCCGATCAGCACTGGAGAGCAAGTCAATACCACACCCAGAACAACATGAACAGAGGATACGACTGTGCAGTAAATACACAGTACTGATCTGATTGGACATACATATTTAGATTAACCAATGACAGCAGAGCTACCGTTAGATTGATTAGATTGTGAAGCTGAACTGTGTTGAATGTTGAACAGTTAGCTGAGGTCAGCTGAGTTAATACCAAAATGACTCCCATTATAAACAAAACTGACCAATCTGTCCTGTGAAGAACAGCTCAGACTTCGTGGGCAGAGTAGGTAAAGCAAACAGCTTGGTCCACCAAAATGTATAGTGTGACCTTGAATAGATAGATAGATAGATAGATAGATATATAAACTATAAATAGTAAAGTCTGCTATAGATAAATATATCTCACTTATCACGAGACTAGAAATATATACAAGAAAGTCTACAAACATATAAAAATCACTGTAGATAACAACTAGAAAATATAAAAATGTGTAAAAATATACATTAAGAGCACAGAGATAAAAAAGTCAGTGCAATAATAAAATGAGTAAATGTGTGGCTCAGCGGATAACACCACTAACCTCCAGGGAGCTACCGCCCCATGTGGGAGATGGGGGTTCGATTCCTGGGTCTGGGTAACTATGCTGTGCTACACCAATAAGAGTCCTTGGGCAAGACTCCTAACACTACATTGGCCTACGTGTAATATGAATGACCTTGTAAGTCGCTTTGGATAAGAGCGTCAGCTAAATGCCATAAATGTAAATTAAATTGTGCCAGGGACGCAGGTATCAGCAGGTAATGACAATACTGAATAAAGATAATAAACAAGTGCATATACATGACTAATCCTGTCTCATATAAAGAGGAGCCTTCCCAGCACCTTGGACCCACATCAGTTCCCTACCGTGCGAACAGATCTATTGATGATGCGGTCTCCCTGGCAATCCACACTGTACTCAACCACCTGGACAGCAGCAACTCATATGTAAGGATGCTGTTTATCAACTTCAGCTCCGCCTTCAACACAATCATCCCTTCCAGACTCATCCACCAGCTAAACACACTGGGAATAAGCAACACATTGTGCAGCTGGATCATGGACTTCCTCACCTGCAGACCACAGTGTTAGGATGGGTGAACACACCTCACCCTCCCTCACACTCAGCACAGGATGTCCCCAAGGCATTGTTCTCTCCCCACTGTTGAACACTCTGTACACCCACAACTGCATTGCAACCCACAGTTCATCCCACACCATCATCAAGTTTGCAGATGACACAACAATAATCGGCAACAGCACCAAAGATGACGAGGTCAAGCTCCTCACAGAGTGGTGTGCCGCCAACAACCTCTCCCTCAATGTCAGCAAAACCAAAGAGCTGATTATTGACTTCAGGAGGGGGAAAGAACGCACACACATCGGACATCGGAGGCACGTTGGGGCTGAGGAAGGCTGAGGACAGCAGCTCCTCTGCAACTTCTACAGATCCACCGTGGAGAGCATCCTGACAAGGTGCATCACTGTGTGGTATGGCAGCGCCACCTCTGCCCAGCGCAAGGCTCTTCAAAGGGTGGTAAAGACTGCACAGCACATCACCGCAACTGCCCTCCCACCCATACAGGACATCTACGACAAGAGACGTCTAAGGAAAGCAGTCAACATATCCTCAGACCCCCCCACACATCCCAGTCATCCCCTGTTCCAACCTCTGCCACCCGGAAAGAGGTACCGGAACATCCGAGCCAGAACCTCCAGGTTCAGGAACAGCTTTTACCCTAGAGCTGTCAAACTGGTCACACCAGCAGCACCTACCAGAACATGACCACACCACTAAAGACTGTACTGATTTCTAGCCAGATCCCCCAGAACACACTAGGCTCTACTACCTCGCAGGACTGTTTGCACCTCACTTTACACTTTATACCTTATACATGAACATCTCAGCTGTGTACTTACTCATCTATATTTATTATCTATACTGAACACCTGTACCGAGGAATTTAACTGTACCTGAACATTAAGCTACTTCTCCTATTGATGTATCTATACTGTTCACAACCACATACTTAACTGTTACTGCTCTTACACTTTGCACATGTCTTGTACATGTACTGTACTGTTTGCACATATTGTCTTTGTCTAATTGTTCTTGCACTATTTATTTATATTTATATACATATATTCTTGTAACTGCACTGGAGAAGGAGCCTGACTGTGTTTCGTTATACTGTACAAACCTGTATTGGTATAATGACAATAAAGTTGAATTGAATTGAATACTGGTGTTTAAGTGTCCAGAGTGTTCAGGAGTGCAGATGTACAGAATATACAGTAAAGTGATTTAACCTAGAGATTCAGTCCTCATCTGTCCTCTTCCCTCTTCCGGTCCCGCTGGGAAGAGATGAAGAGCCTGATGTCTCTCGGGACAAAGGATCTCCTGAGTCTGTCTGTGGAGCAGGTCTGTGACAGTAACTTGCCACTGAACTTGCTCCTTGTGTCCATAATGGACAGCGGTTTGTGCAGTGTCCTTCTCTCTGCCACCTTCACCACAGAGTCCAGCTCCACACCAACAACTGACCCTGCTTGCCTGACCAGCTTGTCCAGTCTCTTCTTAATGCTTCCTCCCAGCACACCACAGCATAAGTAAGTAACCACAGCACAGGGTAGGTAAGTGAGCCTTATTTATACAACACCACAGTAAACATATAAACATATAAACATGGAATATAACTTAAACACTGCAAGAGAGGGAGAAGAGCTGTCCCATAGCCTCAGTGCTGCGACTGAAGAGGCTCGATCACCGCTCTGCTCCAGACAAAACCAAGGAACAGCTTACAGTAACTGGTCAGAAGATCCCAGAGACCGTGGAGCAGAATATGGCCAGAGCACTTGCAGTGTACTTACTCATGTCAAGCTTTAAAAACAAAGTCCTTTATAATGGATGCTGTAACAGACAGGAAGCCAATGGAGTGATATGGTCCCTTCACTGAGTGCCAGACAGCATTCTAGCCACTGTGTTTTGTACCAGCTGCAGTGCCAATAAACTTGTATTCATCCACAGGAACAGTGAGTTACAGTAATCCAGGTGAGTAGATATGAAAGCATGAATGACTTGTTCCCGAGCCTGAACAGAGAAAAATGGCCTGATTTTAGAGATTTCTCTAAGCTGGAAAAAACTACTAACAGTCGAATCATCTGTGATGAAATCTAAAGTCTTGATCAAAGATTTTTGACACTGGAGTGTGAATTACAGAACTTCCATAACTATATGCCGTGAGTTCACCATTCTAACTCTGGATGAAACTAGGGTGGCACTAGTTTCCCACAAGGCCACTAATGGACCTCTGGCGCCCTCTTAAGGTTGTTAAAAATTAGGCAAATTTTTGATGAGATTTTTCATTAATTTTTTTAAACTTCAAACTGCCAAGCATTAGATCCAGGTCACACTTGGACTAATGAAAACCCTGAAAGTCACAAATTCTCGAAATCAGATTGGTAATGCAGGGCCTAAAAATGCTTCAAAAATCCCACACACAACGGCACAGAGCTGTCCCAGAGCATCAATCACTCCGGTGGTGGGTGGGGCCACATCACCAAAGTGCCCCCGACGCATCTTTGGATGGATTTGTAGCTATTTTCACCATTTCAAGTCGTACTGCCACCAAACTCGGCGGGTAGGTTCAGGGGAGGGCCCCAAGGTGGAGGTCAGTCTACCCATAAGACCCTCAGTTCATTTTTGCATTGTTCAATTGACCAGGAACCATGTATGGGGGGGTGTGGAACGAAGAGTTGAAGAGGTCTGCAGATTTCGAGCCCGGTCTGAAAAATTTAGTGGTTAGTGCCCAGTAATTACTGAAATGGCCTTAACATCACCAAAGGGGCCAAACCACATTTAGCAAAGTGCTAGACCATGAGGAGAAATATGCATGGTCATTGTTTAACAGGGTTTGGCCGCTGTGCCAATATCAATCCGTTTCGGTACTATTGAGCACTAACCCTAAAAAACATAAAGGCTTAGGTCCACCAAACATTGGCATGTCGATAGTTAGGCCTTCAAGTCCGGATGGTCATTTTGACTCTTAACTCCTTTTTTAATGGAGTTAGTGCTTAACATTACCAAAACAGCCTCACATCATAAACAACATCACTAATGTGGCCCAGTGAGTTACATTGCATTAGCCCTAACCCTAACCCAGGGCCCCATACAGGCCCCACATTACCACACCTAACGTCCTCACATCTCCAAAGTGGCCCACATGAGAAAAATAGGGTATGTAAATAATGCTAACACATGGTCTACATTACAGTGTAATTGGACTGTTCCAACTCTGGATGAAACTAGGGCGGGACCAGTTTTTAATGTGGCTGTTGATGGACTTCTGGCACTCCTTATGGCTGATAAAAGAAATTATGATAAATTTCAAAGGGATTTCCCATTCACTTTTTACATTTTCAAACCAAAATCACTACACACCAAAGCATCATATCTGGCTCAGACTTGGAGAACGGTGAACTGTGGGGGCCCTAGAAAACAAAAACATACGTAATTTTTTATTGCATGTTTTTTGTGTTGTATTACTTCTTTTTGGAGTGGCAGAGTTGCATCATATATGATAGATATATTACAAATGTTTTCTATATTCTTAGAGAAATACAGTATATTTATATTGGTGTAGAAGAATAACGCATAAAACTCTGTCTAAAACAGTGCTGAAAATGTAGTCAATCATTTTTACATTGGAGGAGTTACATAAATTGTCTGTAAGTTCATGGATAAATTATGCCATTTTAATGTAACGTTGTGTCAAAGAAAAAAACTTAAGCAAAAAAAGAGAGGTTATTTTATACTGGTATGTGTGCGATAGAATGGCGTAGAAAAATGATGTAATTCTTTTATGACAGACTTTATAGAAAACAGATCTATTTTTTCTTATGAATTACATAATTTTTCTATAAAAGTGTCACCAAAGAATTACATAATTTCTCTATCACATTGTTTATAGAAAAAGTTTTATTAGAGAAATGTTGTTATTTTAACTCAAAAATGCCTAAGATTTCTGTAAAAAATGTTATAGAAGAATCATGCCTTTTTTTGTGTGCATACCAGTATAAAATACACATATTTGGGTTAAAGTGATGGAATTTGTCTATTGTTAAAAATTCTGTGATTTGTCTAAATTTGCAGAATATATTTGTAATTTTCTGAAATTGTATTGCTGTTTTAATGATATATGCATCATTTTAATATGAAATCATAAAAAGTTTGTGTAACTGTACTGTAAATTCTACTGTAATTCTATTGCAATATTTCTGGTGGTGAAATTCGGAATATGTTACATTGTCAGTAAATTTACACAAGTTTAATGTTAGTTTCAATAATATTTATGCAATTGTATTATGAAATTTCTGTAATTGTTCTGCAATATCTGTAGTTTAATTGCATGGTGTATCAGTATTTCCAGGGATGACAGAGTCTGAATATGTTCGTCTTTTTCTCCACAGCTTTCCCAGGTTAGTGCTTGACCTTCTTTTCTCCGGTCTCAGGTTCTAAGATAGGAGTAGTTTGTTTAGGGATTGTTCATGGTAACATGTAGCGCTTTTCTGTATATAGTCTTTTTAATCTTTCTGCAGAGCCCAGGCTGTGGCTTATAGCCTGAAAATGAGGGTGTGAAGAGTTAAAGTAGACTCTGTCTTTCACAGGTAGGTAGAAGTCAGAGTAAACTTTGTTAGCAGCATAGAGAAGTGTGGTAGTGTTATCTGCATTAATGTTTCAGACTCTGAGGGTCAACAGATCCATGTGCATCACTGAGCATCCAAGAGCATCACTGCTTCCAACAGCCTTGTAAAGAATGGTGGGATGTCTGGGTAAGATATTCAGAGCTTCTTGAAATCGCAGTGGAAGGATCATCACCATCAGCTGCAGCCAGGTAAGTAAAGTCTTCAGGGCTCAAAAACACAGACAAAGAGAAAACAGTTGAGTTAGTTAATTTGGTAACACTTCACTGTAGGGCACGGTAACGAAGGCTACATCACACCTACATAAGCACTTCATGATAACTGACACAAAACATTTATAAACACTTTTTCCAAAAGGCGTTGTCACGTCCTGTCTTGTCTTGCCCCTGTTTGTCTCAGTTTTCTGTTTGTCTTGTCATTTCCATGTGCCCTTTGTTGTCCTGTTCGATGTGCTTTTGATTGTTTTGTTTTTTTGCTCCTCCTGTCTCCGCCCTCTTGTCAGGCCCCTCACCTGTCCCTTGTTTCTGGCTCCGCCCCTTCCCAGGTGTCTCTTGTTAGCCCTTGTTGTTTTATACTCCATGTTGTGCCCTTTGTTCTTGTTTGGTGTTCTGTCTCCCTGCCAGTTGTTCGTCGATTTTGCCTGGTAGTGGTTTCTGTTATCCTGTTTCTCTGTAC
>JAVGWN010000143.1:0-20067 GCA_034552555.1 Semaprochilodus insignis | reverse complement strand
TGCAGCGCCATCTGCAGGAGCCTGAAGTTACTACCACCTTAAAGACGCAAGGGGACTCGTTTTTTGGTCAGGTGGGCTTATGATGAGTGTACATAAAACAATTTAACATTGAACTATGAGCAGGAACAGTACAGCGTTACTAAAGAATCCTGAACTGGACTATTAACTTGTTTCACTACCTGACATTTCTGAGTGATGTGTGTTTGAAAAACCATGTAATTGAAAACTTTCTATACATTGTATATGAATACACAGCAGATGTTTGTAGATTTAGTCATATAATATTGATTTATTTGTTTCAGCAAATTCATGACCAGTACTGATGGCCAGTCCCAGAACTGGCATACAGTCTCAATTCACAATTCTGCAGACTGCAAACCCGACCACACAAGAACCATAACATAATTAGTACTTGTACTGTTCACTCTACTGGCTATTTGGGAGGAGGAGGTGAACGTCAGCATGGTCCTCCTTCTGTATTTAACTTCTGACCATGCTGTACTGTTGGAAACCTCCGTGCACTCCAGTAATGCTAACTATTGGTATTTCTTGCTGACTAGGAAGTCACTCAGGAACAGAGAGGAGGACTTTGCTGACCCTCCTCATAGGTTTCCAGGAATAACGGCATGTGGCACGGTGCATGATCTTTCGGCACCTCAGTAGTCTTTCAGCACAAGGGACCAAATACTAGACAATGAGGATCTCAAAAAGTTTCCTGAAATTCTTTCATTACCGCAAATTTGCCTGGATCATGCGCTATGGAAGCCCATTCCCACAAAGCAAGCTTTATCAAATGACCAAACTTTTTCCTCTAAAACGTAGTATCTTCAAAACATTTCTCTCTAAAGCTACTTACAGTCCCAAAATAACTTAATAACTGTAATAACTTGATATTTCTACATACAAAACATAAAAAAGGATATTAAAATAGGTCTAGAAAAAAAGTAATTATTTTATTAGTCACAATTGTGTAAAAAGAAGACATGAAAAAAAAAATTTTTGAAAGTCAAACAATAAGAAAATAAATATTTTGAAATAGTCAAATTCTCAGAAAAGAAATCATTTGAAATAGTCAAAATTTCAGAAATAAAATATATTTTAAAATAGTAAAAATTGTAGATATGAAATATTTTGAAATTGTCAAAATTTAAGAACATAAATATTTGAAAGAGCCAAAATTTTAAGATCTTACTATTTTGAACTAGTAAGCAAACAGTTTGAGAGAATAATTATTTCAACATAGTAACAAATTTGTGAAAATAAGTCTGAAATAAGTCATCAGTCAAAAATTCAAGCCATTATTTTGAAATATTAAGTCAAAGTGCAATAGGTTATAATAGGCTATTATTTTGAGACAGAAAGTCCAAATTGTAAGAAAATGGCATTAACATACTAAAACTAAATGTATCTATAATATAATATATCTATAAGAAACTGGACTCAACAACTTGCAAGTCAAAAAATGCAAGTATGTCATTGTGCAAAGCGAGACTGCCAATAAATGAGTGGCAAAATTCCTCCCTTATGGGAAAACAGCAAACATAAACACATTCTACACCCCTCTAACGACAGAACACGCCTCTTCGGATTTGCTCCCGTATAGTCGTTAGACCGTCAGTGAGTCACTTTTCTGATTTTTGCTGACTTTGAGGCTCTTGTTACTGGAGTGCCTTGTGCTGCCATCGTTTCGTACAGTTCCTTTTGATCTCCTGTAGTTTCTACCACTCCTCCCTGAGAAGAACAGCGGCCGCCTGGCTCTGCCTGACCCTGTACCACTCACTGTTTCCAGGCTTTGTGCTTTTTGCGGCAAATCAGTCCCTCCCCGGAGTTCCACGTCGTCCCAAGATACCAGCTCATCCCCGCTTGCCATCAGCCACTTCCGGATGATGTGAATAAGCTCCACCAGGCTGGAAAAAGCAGCAAGAACCCCTACGGTGAAGTAGAAGACCAGGAAGACGGTCTTCTCCATAGGTCTGGAAGTGAAGCAGTCTACCGTGTAAGGACAAGGGAAGCGGCTGCAGGGGAACTGCGCCTCGACACGAAAGCCATACAGCAGCCACTGGCCGATCAGGAAGCCCATCTCGGACAACAAGCGGAAGCCCACGTTGACCATGTAGAGCCGTTTGAGGTCCCGTTCCTGCTTTGCCTCCAGTACGCTGAGGGCAGAACCTTGTGGAAGGTCCTGTCGTTTTTTGTTATGGTGCATTGCGTACATGAGAAACACCAAAGCAGGCGTGGAGATCAGCACAATGTGGAAAACCCAGAAGCGATACTGGGAGATGGGGAAGGCTTGATCGTAGCACACCTGCTTGCATCCTGGCTGCAAGGTATTGCAGGAGAACTCCTCTTGCTCATCATCAAACATGTCACTGGCTACCGTGCCCAGGATCAGCATCCTGAAGACCAGCATGAGGAGCAGCCAGAAACGGCCCAGCATGGGCGAGTGCGCCTGCAGGGACCCAAAGAGTCCACTCAGGAACCCCCAGTCACTCATGGCGGAAGGTGGAAGTGTAGAATATGCCTCCCGAACAAAACCAGGAGAAGGTTCTTCCTCTGAACCTGGGAACGCTTGTGCTTACAGGCTAGAGACAACAGCGGGGTTCACCAAAGTCCAGTCCATCCAAGATCAAGTCATGACCCGGTGCAAACAGGCAAAATACCATTCTGAAGACTGCTTAGTCCCAAATGAAACGGCTGTACAACGTACCTCAAATGTCCCTTTGTACAAACTGTCAGGTTGAGAACCACCTGGCGTAGAAGGAAAACTGCTATCTCCTTCCCGAATTTGCGTCATGGACAGCGGAACATCCGATTCATCTCGACAATCCAAGGGCTACTGTAGGCATGGAGGTCCTGTCCGTCAGCTGGAACCTCAGCTTCAGGGAAATGCCCAAGCTAGTACCCACAACCGGCAAATTCGGGACAAAGTAATATGTCCCAAAAAAGCCTGACCACATTCCAATACAGAAGAAAGTTTTCCTCTCGTCAACTCTTTTCCTAGCACGGATCTTCTTCTAGACAAGAGTGGACGCATTATAGCGGCCTGGTTGGACTTCTTGTCTCACTGTTAGTCAGCTCACTACTCGAGAACTCCGCTCATGGCAAGCAAAAGAAGAAGGAAGCCGTGTCTGATGGTTGGAAAGACTCCTAAGTGAGGGAGTGGATTCGGATCTCGGAAGTAACGGTCATATCCTTATCAGGGCTTTCAAAGGGTCAAACAAAGCTCGTGTTTACGCAGCTTGATGAGGCTCTCAAGCTGGTTGGGTAATTGCAGGAAATACCTGCGTGTAGACGTAACAGCTTTAACGTAGGACTGCGGTCACATCTCCCGAGGGTCAACATGGCCACTCCTCAGTAATTAGAAGTTGAGTGAGTGACAGGCAGTTTATCATCTCAAGGCACTTTTTGAAAACTGCTGGTGGAAATTGTCCTATTTGTTGTATGGTGTTTGATTGAAAGCGGCCTACTTCTCCCAAATGCACTAGACCTATTGATCGTCTCATCCGACTTGCAGGATCATGTCTGGGAGTGGTGAGGACAGTAGAATCCATCATAGGCACCAAACTTCCAGGCTATCTACCAGTCCCACTGCCTGAGGAGAATCCCTAAGATCCGTTTGGACAGTAGCCACCCGGCATACACACGGCCTGTTCACCTCACTGCGATCAGGCAGGAGGTACCGCAGCATCCAGGCCAGAACAAACTGGCTAATGAACAGTTTCTACCCACAGGCCATCAGGTTCCTGAACAAGCTGTGAGCCTTTCACCAATACCACTGTACTCTGACACTTCATTATTAATAATATCACTGCTATGGAAAATATCACTGAACCACTTTAAACAACATATTGCTGTGTACCATGAACTTTATTATTATTATTTTTTTTAAAGCATAACGGCATTGTACTTTTTGCCACATCACCCCAACCCTACTTCTAGTCACTTTAATGTTTGTGGAGTTTCTGAACAAATATGGCCACTATGTAGATATAGGCTTAAATATATTATGCAGATGCTTAAAAAGGGCCCTACTATGCTCAGGTTCAGTGCTGATCATTTTATTTCGGGGGTCTAGTGGAACAGACTTACAAGCTTTAATTTTCCCAAAACAGTAATCCCCCCGCCCCCCTTCATACTCCGTACATCTGTATTCACCCTCCTTCTGAATGCTGTTAGAGTGCTCGTCTATAAGCCCCGCCTCCTGATGAGCCCAGAGAGCTCTAATTGGTTAGCACACCCACTCTGTTCTGTATGGTCAGCTGTCAGAGCGGTTGAAAGTGATGGTGTCCTCCTGCAGGTTCTGCCCTAGAGGTGACCAATAAAGATTGTGCTACAAGGTGATGTCACCTTGTAACAGAGAAAAGGGCTGGAATTTCAAATGAGCCGTTTCATGGGCTGAGAAAAGTGGCTTCTGTGAAAGAGTGTACTTTGGCCTCCGTAACACGGGGAAGGGAAGGGAGGAGGAAACCGGAACAGAACAAACCTTCGAAAAAGCAGACCAAGTCCCCTTTAAGAATCATGTAACAGCTCACTGAAGGTCCGAGTCTGGACGAAGACGCAAGAGCTGAATATTGGCAGAATATTAATGTTTATTTAAGCTTCAAGTACAAAAAAGACAACATAGGAAATATTTACAAGACAGCACAACACAGAAAAAGCCAGACAGGAATCGCTTCTGGCACGTTCAAAACAGATTCAGGGAAAACGATGAACATTAAAACCGTGTGGTCGTTAATAAAACAGTAAAACAATCGAAGATTCCATTAGAACATTTAAACCCAAATTCTGCAAAGTGGTCTCATTAATTCAAGTACTAAAATAATAACAGACACAGCTAGCGACGTGCGAGGGCCGCTTAAAAGTCGTCCTCAGAGTCAGAATCCAGAGCGTAGGTTACAGGTTTTGTGCTGCGTGCCGTTTTGGTCCTGGGTGCCACAGCGGGTGAAGTCACATCCAGAGCGAAGCTATCGTCGTCCTCCCACTTGCTTTTCTGAAAGAGAAAGATAATTGTTGAATTTATTTAGTGCGGAATCCAGTCCGTTATCAGTACAGTGATTTATGACGACGTACCTTTCCTGGCGCTGCGGTTTTGCCCTTGAGACGGGCCATGAGGTTTCCTCCATCGGAGTCGCTGTCGGAGTCCTCGCTGGTCAGCACGACCTTCCTCTTGCGAACGGCCGCTTTTTTGGCTGCTGGTGCAGGAGCGGAGCCCTCGGACTCGCTGGATGTCACCTTGGCGGCAGCGGTCTTTTTGGTGGCGGTGGATTTAGCGGGGGGCTTGGACAGGACGTCGAGGATGGAGGGCTGCTTCGCGTCTACAGAGACAGTCGGCATTATATTTAAGAACGATTGTATGCGACACCTACATACTCCGACAGCGTCCGACGGTTGCTTTTGCTGGCAACTACGGATTTAACTTCAGAGCATGTGTGATCAGACTTTGTCTCGGATGCCAACATGCAATGTTTATGGTGGGCCAAGGACCATGCCGACAAATACTTCTTTAGGTCAAGGGGTGAGGTTCCAAAAAGCCAAATCAAACATCCTCATCCGCGAGCTCCCTTGGAGCATTAACAGAAACCTGCCAGAGCAGAGCCATTAACTACTTTCATTTGGCATCAACTCAGGAAGTACAAACGCCTTGTGAGATTAACTCTGGACAAATCGGCGAGCAATGCAGACATTACTGGCACAGATGTGTGGGTGGCAAGGGGTTGTGTGGTGACGTACCAGCAGTTGCTGCTTTCTTCTTAGGGGCAGCAGTTGTCTTCTTAGCTGCAGGTTTCTTGGCGCCTCCATCTGCTTCCTTTTTGGGCTTGGCTGGAGGTTTAGAAGCAGCACTTTCAGCTGTAAACACACATGCATGGTAATTAGTTATGAAGCCTCAATTCAGAGAAACGGGCCTGTAATATTCAGTTCATTTATACTGTATGACGGAGCTGAAGGCGCTTACTGGTAACTGTGCTTGAGGCTGGCTCTTTGTCCTCCTTTGGCTTTTTAGGTTTTGCTGCTGCTTTTTTCCTGAAAATGAGTTTAAAATAATCCTTATATTACATTGCAGCGGAAACCGGAGCGATAAAGCAGGTAGAGCTAAAAATACCACACACAACCACACACAACTCACGGTGGAGGCTGGACAGGACAGTCCTGCTCACTGTCAGAAATAGCAGTGGGCTCTGGAACAAACACATCATCGTCATCATTAACAGGTTAATTAGTTATGAAGCCTCNAACGGGCCTGTAATATTCAGTTCATTTGCACTGTATGACCGAGCTGAAGGTGCTTACTGGTAACTGTGCTTGAGGCTGGCTCTTTGTCCTCCTTTGGCTTTTTAGGTTTTGCTGCTGCTTTTTTCCTGAAAAGGAGTTTAAAAAATTCCTTATATTACACGGCAGCGGAAACAGGAGCGATAACGCAGGCAGAGCTAAAAATAACACACACAACCACACACAACTCACAGTGGAGGCTGGACAGGAGAGTCCTGCTCACTGTCAGAAATAGCAGTGGGCTCTGGAACAAACATATCATCGTCATCATCCTCATTAACAGGTGCTGGAGCTTTCTTTTTGCCCAAACTCTCCCAGTTCTCAGACTCATCCTCGCTGCTGGACAGGCAGTACTTAACAGCAGCTAGAAACAGAAACCCAGAGTGAGCAACATCTACAAAAAGTGGAAACACACAAAACAGCAATCATTCCAAAACAAAAGGATGGATGTGAAGCGACAGCTAGAAGAGTGAGTGAGTGACACACACACACACACACACACTAATGTCTGTGTCTGTAGAAGCACAGAACCTGAATTCAGTGATTTGGATGGGTGCGTTTCAGTCCTGAGATCTTTTTAAGCCAGGCTGTTTAAAGATGAAGGCCCAAATGTGATTTTTTTTTCCCCCCCAAATTAAAACTTTCACAGCTGTGCATCTATTAAACACTTGTGCAAAGAAAAAGAGGAATAAAAAGCGATTCAGAGCAGTGAAGGCAACAAATGTATCACTTTACTTTCAGCCACCGCGACTCAATAAAGCTGAAACTCTTCACAGCAGAAGCTGCGAGCCTAGCACTGTAATAAAATATTGGTACACTTGAGACATGAGATTTAAGTGTGATTTTGCACATGCCATCAACACTCCACCCCTACCCCACCATCTGCGGGAGCTGTGTGGGAATATTCAAGCTGCATGGGATGGATCGTCACAGGACACCATTAGGAACCTCTACAACTCCATGCTGAGACAAGGTGAGACGGGATAGCCTTTTATTATCCCACATGGGGAAATTTGCAAGAGGTAGACTAAAGTGCAAGAAATTACAAAGTAATAAATAATCTACTGTTAGTCTAATAAGAAAAATAAGAAGTCATCTGGCATGTTGGGTCATTTATTGTTCCTGGTAACTGCCTTCTCTTCATCTACCTTCTCAATAGCACTGCAATCCCACACGTCCTTCTGGGTGCAGCTCTTTTATTTTATTTATTTATTTTTTTTTGATGACGAGTGTATTCAGACAGTGGTTCATTTTGTGTTGTGTTTAAACCCCTGAGGACTAGATAGCAGTGTTGTAACCTACCAATGTAAACAAATGGTGTAATGGCGCACCAATAACATTAGCATTAGCAAACCTATCCATATGGTGGTGTATTTTCATATGACCGTATTCCTAAAATTGGATTAAAAAATTTGCAATATAGCACCTCGCTTACTGTATCACAATATACTGAATCCTAACTCCTTTATCATGAAACGCATCACATCACATGTTTTCCAGTACACAGCCCTACTGTGCATGTAATGAAGTTTATGGCTTAGCCTCAGGTTGGAGATCTGTCCATTTACAGGAGTGAACAAAACACTAGCAGCCAGGCATTAGTGTTAATGTGCACAGCTTCAGGGCTTGTTATGCGTTTACTTTATTCTGTCTTTAAAACTCTGTGTGAAGTTCTTAAAGCGTTGTCGTCTCCTGGTTAGCAATCATTCTGTCCTGATGTATCCGTGACCACAAATCATCAAACACCATCCCAGCTTGATTCATAAAAACCTTGTTAGCCAGTATGGGAAATGCTCACTCGGCAGAACGCTGGCTGTGTTGATAATCAGTGTGCTAAATGTAGCATGGCAAAATGAGCCACACCCAAACAAACAAAGGCTACATTCGAGTAAACGCCCCGAGTGAGAGGGCCTGAGGGGTCGATCAGAGGATGTCGGGGGGCTTGAGAGTGAGAATGCGTGTAAAATGTACTTACCATTAGCTTTTCTTCCTAGTTTCTCTCTGGGGGCCGTGTCCACTGGACTTGTGGTCATGTCAGAGGCAGAAAGACCATCTTCCTCATCCTCCTCCTCGTCCTCCTCGTCCGACCATGGGTTTCTCTTCTTCTCCTTCTTCACAGGTTTAAACTGGAGGGTGGTCTGCTTCCCTGTCTTGGAGGCTAACCAAGAAAAACAAATCCTTAGCCCTTGAAGCTCCAACTCAATTCATGACAACTGATATTCTGTCTCATTAAGTCATTTAACATATAGGCTGCTAATAAAAGCCTATTAAAATTCATGTTGGCATTAAATATTAGTAATAACCAAATAAACAAAATGTCTAAATGTTTAAAGTTCATGCATTTGGTACCTTTTTGTTTGGTAGGCTCCTTTTTGACCTTCTTGGTGAGACGTGCAGCCAGACCAACCTCTTGGAGGTCGCCTCCTTCCTCATCATCAAACTCCATCTTCATCACTACACCACCATCACCCTCAGACTGCAGAGAGAAGAGAGAAAGATTCTACTTTAGACGCAACTTCAGAAAGTTCAGCTGTGTCCGGAATAAGTGGAGCTGTAGATGACTAATGTCTGGAACACCTGTACAGCTAGAGAATGAAGTTCACATGATTAAATGGATAACTAAATGACAACCTAAAATAAATTTAGGTTTTAAATCTANCCATCACCCTCAGACTGCAGAGAGAAGAGAGAAAGATTCTACTTTAGACGCAACTTCAGAAAGTTCAGATGTGTCCAGAATAAGTGGAGCTGTAGATGACTAATGTCTGGAACACCTGTACAGCTAGAGAATGAAGTTCACATGACTGAACAGATAATTACATAAAAACCATCTAAAATAAATGTTGCCGTCTATCTAATAAGGTTTTAAATCTAAACTGCTGGGCAAAAATAAAGATAAACTGCAAAATAAACCTTTTAAGGGCCCCAACAGCAAATAAATGGCCTGGAAATCAACAACTGTTAAACAAACAGATAGTCAGAAAAGTCAGTCAGCATGATTCAGCCAAAGTTTTTCCACTAAACGTCAAAGGCTTCAAACAGCTGACGAGTAGTGGAATAATGTTTCCTTCAGTTTGTGTTAAACGTGAGCCCAAATGTTCTCTATATTGTTCAACTCTGGACAAAAGATGAGCCTGGTGCACTTATTCACCCACTTCTTCCACCACTTTTTGGTGGTCTTCACAAAATCTTTGTCCAGCATTATTTTCCCTCTACTCCAAAGCATTAAATGACTTTTCACAGTGGCTCCACACACCTCTACCTCCATGTGGTGTAGATGTATCAAGGTTTGTATTTCTCAGCAACCCTTCAAAGACACCTCTTCTGACCATCACTATGCAACTCCAATCATGCTGCATCAGTTCACACAACTCTAAACCACTCCGAATCAAACTTTCTTTATTCTGACCACAAAAAAAAAAAAAAATTAATAAATTATTCATTCTGTCCTTGACCTTTTTTGTTCTTGACACAAAACATAGAGAACCTTCAGTTATGAGAAGAACCTCTATTATTATTGTTCTTGAAAGAATGGTACATTTCAGCAGATGGTCAGTTCTGTTTGTAGAGGGTTTGGGCCTTCCACTGCTGCCCTGTGTGTTGCCCCATATTGACATCTGTTGGGAGTTTACTGATTAGCTTTGTAGTTTTGTATGACTGCTCAGTAAGTTCATTCAAGCCGGTGTTCCCCGCCACCCGAATTTGTACGGTGGTCGAGCAGTGCAAAACAAATTAACATTTCAGAAAACAATATTACAAAAATAAAAAATGTATTTTAAAAATTTAATTTAAGAAACAAAATTACAAAAGCAAAAGAAAAAAAAAAAAACATTTCAGAAAACAAAGTTACAAAAGTAAAAACTAATTTACAAGACATAAAACACTTATCAGTACCAAAACAATTTTACAAACTGCGAATTCTGACAGAAAGGGTGGGTGTAATACACAAGTGCTTGTTGCGGACCCTTGTCAATCAAACTGTTTCGAAGAGACGAACAGGCGACGTTTAAACCACATGGAGTTGGAAATGTTAAGGAAGGTAAGTGGACTGTAACGCTAGCTGTAGTGGATAACCAGTGGTTTATAACCAACTCCACGTGGTTTGGAGTCGCCTGTTCGTCTCTTTCTTCCATCTGCGCTTTTAAAAACTCTAAAGCAGAACTCAGAAGTGTGCCAACTGGATAAAACGCGTGCCACAAAATGGACAAATCATGCTTTAGCGTTATCACCATCCCAAACTCCACTCACTCCAAGCAGTTTGATTGACAAGGGTCCACAACAAGCACTTTCTGTATGTTAGACCTCCCCTTTCCGTCAGAATTCCCAGTTTGCAAAAGTGTTTCGGTCCTGGTAAAAGGGTTTCACGTCTTGTAAAATCGTTTTTATTTTTGTAATTTTGTTTTCTTGAATGTTGATTTGTTTTGCACTTCTCAGCCACCGTATATTTGGGAATATTTTATCAATCCTCAACTCAATCCCTCCGGTACTCAAAAAGGACGCAGGGTAGGAACAAGTACCTTGACTGCACCTTTCCTGCCTCCTCCCTTCTTGTTGTCAGCTTTCTTGACCGCCTGGTCCTTCATGGTGCTGGTGATGCGAGGGATAACTCTGCGGCCCTGAGGTGTCGGCCTGGTCTCGTCCTTCATCTTTACCACTTTGGCCCTGCCCCCTTTGCTCTTAACCTGGGTCACTGTGGTCTGGGACTCCTTCTCAGCCTTCTCCAAACGCTACGGGGTCAGAAAGCATCAAATAAGATACAACAGTAGTCATACATCAGTAAACTCCATTCAATGTTGAGTATTAACAGTTCAATACTTGTCCAAAAGCAAGTCCAATGTAAGACTGTCCAATGTAAGACTGTCCAATGTAAGACTGTCCAATGTATTGTCCCTGAACTCTTTTTCTACCAGAGAGTCATGATTTCTTGTCCAGCCAGCTAAGAAACCCAGCTTTGTGAAATACCCCCTACAATAAAACGTGAGTGTGCAGGATTCGGGTGTGAGTGTTACCTCCAGCTCCTCAGTGAAGGCAGCTAGATCCTCTTTCCACAAATCTGAAGGGGCCTTCTTCTTAAGCATATTCAACTCAGTCAGCTACAGCAAGAGGAGGAGGAAAATAAAGACCCTGTATAACTGGGCATCAAGAAACATCTTGGCTGTCTTTGCTGTACAACTCAAACTGGTTTGATCATTATGGCTCCACTGTTACCTTTGCATCTCTTTGCTTGCATAGCTCATCTTTCTTCTCTTTGGTGAGGAACCACATGGGCATACTCAGCAGGTAGTTGTAGTCGGGACCCGATGCCTGTTCCTCTTTCTGTTCATCATCCTCTCCTGCCTCTTCCTCAATTTCCTGCAGTGACAAACAAATCAGATGTTTAAATGTAAGGCACAAGGCAATCAATCAGAGTCCAAATGATGAGTAACGTCAAAGAAACTCGTATGGGTGTCTAACTACAGACTGTAGCCCATCTGCTGCTGCACAGTTTATCAGCTGTCCTCTACGCCCCATTCATCAGTGGTCAGTCTCTGATCATAAAAATCCAGCAGACCAGATATTGGCTGTATTCGAAATGGTACGCTACTATACTGTACACCGTTTACTACAGTAGTATGTACTGCATACTGTATACGCCCCCTGTGTGTAGTACACAGTACAGTAACAAGTTCTGACCTACAGTGTAGTATACTAATACAGTCACATGACCAGTTACCTCACATTTACCTCAGAGCTGTTATTACTGTATCAACTGTTTAGAGCTAGCTGCTGCTAACGCTGCTCAGTTCACCTGAAATACGTTTAGCCTAGCCGTTAGCTACCCTCGACTATTTCACTCTAAAACTGATCCCCTAAAGCGAGTTCATCTTTTATTAATCTTCAGACCTGTATATTTTAACTTTCTGAGGCTCATTCTGATGAAAACACACCCCACTACAATCACTACACCCACATTTATACACCGAGTTGGGCCCGCTTTGCTCCCCAGTGTCACCCGCCACCATTTTCTCTGGCTGATCCCCCTGTATACTAGAACATCTGACTGGAGTAGAACACCATCCAGGTATCTCCAGTACACCATGAAGATAGGGGGTCTCCGCATTGATGGTGGGTGTATGCAAAAAAATGAAGTCTACATAAATTCTACAAAGACTTGGATGCTTAAAAAACATGACATTACCTTCTCCTGTGCTTGTTTCCACGCTTTAACAGGGTCCGAGTCGTAACCCATTTCCTGCAGCATGCGGATCAGCTCCTTCTTGGGTTTGTTCTCTAAAATAAACACCCCAAAGACGAGTTAGGGCTTAACGTCTTTCCGTCAGCTTGGCTTTTGTATGTGCCAAGCATCAGAAACTCAACTAAACTACAGTATTAATGAAGCAAATCCAATTAATCCAAAATCTATCGAATGTAGAACACTGCCTAATAAAGCGAATTAAAAACCAACTTGATGGAAAGATTAAGATCTCTCTATTTAAAGACCGATTGATTCATTTTTCTCTTACCAATGACCAGAGTGCCCTGGATTTTCTCTAGGATGAAGCGGGCCTGGTTGGACAGCTTGGCACTCTCGGCTCCCAGCATCCCGAGGAGCCAGTCCTTCCTCAGGACGTAGTACTTCAGTCTCAGCTCAAAGAAGTCCTTCAGGATGTCCTGCACCGTCTCATACTTCTTCAGACTGCCCACATGGTCAAACAACACCTACAAGAATAGATGACGGAAAGCAGTTAGTTAAAGGGAGGAGGACAACTCGAAACCGGGATATCATTTGCAGACTTTGAGCGTTACATTGTTTGGCTTGGGGTAATTACTCATTCAACCAGATATATAGGACCAAGTGGCTGACATGGCACCTCGTGTTAAGTGGAACGGTAACAACGGCTGTCGTAAGACTTAAACACAATCCTATTATTCAGTGAAATCTTCAAATAGATTTTGCTCAGAAGTGCAGACACTCGACTTGCAGAAATGGGTGTGTTGTGTGAGCTGCTATGGCCCTCGCCTTGTCCTTACCATGGAGTTGCAGGTGAGGGGGTTCTGCAGCTTGAAAACTTTATGCAGACCTGCAGCTTCAGCCTCGCGGAGCCTCTCCTCCGTCATTTTGACTACAAAGCGCACCGTGGTGTCCGTGTGGTACTCCTTATAGTCCGTGATCAGGGCAGGGACCTTCTCCGAGCCGTTCAGCATGACCTCCAACACGTTCTCTTTGTATGTCTGAGGAAGGCAAACACGATCATCATCAGTCTGATTCTCTGAAGGTTCTACAGATACGTTTCTAAGGCTTACTGTTTCCACTGCAGCAGCTGCACTACCGACCTGAGTCCAAGTTTTCACCGGCAACTCCGAGATTTCAATAGTGGTGGAGTCAATGATGGCCACCTCTCCGCTGTTTATGTACTGGTTGGTGGCCAGCTCCTCAATGGTACCTTTGAAACCTTTAAAGCTGGGCAGCTGAAAAAGAAAGACAGCAGAGGTCAAGGAAGGATCTTGAGTGGTATCGAACAAGCTACAGTTTGGAACTACCGGCTTCAAAAGATCTTTCAAAACGACCCATTAGAAATACTCAGGCATTGTATAGCTAGTTGTACACATACTAGATATTCATTCGTTAACATCCTAGCTAACACAGGCGTGGCCTAAAGCCCATTTCATACCAGATGTGGTAACTGCGTGCCACGACACACAATACGGTCTCATATTAATCAGTTTAGCGGCTTCAAAGCAATTGATATGCTATACTACACAAATTGGGCTTATAAAAAAACTGACACAGTGACAGAATTCCTTTGTGTAGGCTGAAGATGTGAAACAACAGGCATCCATGCGCATCTGGTGTAATAAGGTTTATCAAGTTTACATAGCTTTACCATGACAGGCGCTGTAATGATGTTGACAAATTAAATAAACAAACAAAAACAAACAAACACACAAATAAATGTTGTAGCGCGCAAAACTGTCATTGAAAGCATCTGCATCTATAAGCAATTTAACAAACTGCCACTGTTCAATACTGTGACCGTACCAAAGCCTGTACTGTAACGTGACAGTGCCAAAGACTAAACCATAACATGTACCAAGTTATATTTGGCATCATAGAAGGTGGGGTTTGTCATGTTTTGCTTGAGTTAACTATCTTATCGCTCCCTAAAATGAGCTACTTCCTCCCAAAAACAAATCACATCCGGTCAGTGGCGGAAGTAGCACCAACAAGTGTTTACCAACATGCTGATTTGTTCTATAAGCAAATCTCTGAACATGATTAACACTGACTTTGTTTGGTTTAACATGTCTCCTCTACAACTGTCCAAAAATAGATTAATAGAAGTGAATGGTTCCAGTATATGCCAACAACTCTTGTAGCACCAGTATCGACTGTCCTATCCCTGTGTGATGTGGGATTTACGCCGTTCTGTACATACATCTGCTTTTTTTTTTTAGTGCAAACACATGCGAGTGAGATCCTGCTGGTGTGGTTCCATTTTTCATTGCTACACAAAGCCAGGAAACATGCTTGCTATACCAGCCTGAGAAGAAAGCACAGCTTACTGAAAGTGTGTGAGTGAATAACCTAAATGTCATGGTCTACGAGATATTTAGCATCAACAACATATGCTACTGCGGGCCGTTTGACTCACCATGGGCAGTGGGTCATCACCGCTGAGCATACGGTGGATGTTGTTGATGATCTCACGGACGTCGTAGTTGTAGATGCGGCTGGCCCAGCCCGTACCGATACCATCAGCACCGTTGGCCAGAACCAGGGGGATGATCGGAATGTACCACTCAGGCTCCACTCTCATGTTGTCGTCATAGTTGTACTTGAGCAGGTTGTCATCCACAGGTGGGAAGAGCAGCCGGGCGAGAGGACTGCAGAGAAGGGAAACAGCACAGGTGGGTTTATTTTATCCAGGTTTTCATTTTAACCAGAGAGGGGCATCTGGTACAACTTAACTGGATGACTGTAACTGGCCAAATACTTTAAGTAGGAGTTTGAAAGAAAACCTGCAGCCACAGTGGCCTTCTGTGGATAGGATACGCACCACAAAGGACTATAAAGTCTAAAACCATTGCAGCAGACATTGAAAGCCTTAAATTTGTCCGTACTTTGGTCCAGTTTTATTTACCTGACTCTGTGTGTCAGTGTTTGTATACCTGAGCATGGTGAAGATGTATCTGGGACTGGCCGAGTCTTTGCCCCCATGCAGGCGTGTGCCAAACTGACCCAAAGGCTGAAGCAGGTTCAGATTGTTACTGCCCACAAAGTTTTGCGCCAGGCCCACAATGGTCATCATGAGCGACGTCTGACAGAGGTAGGGGGAGGGAAAAGAGACGAAAAGCAAACATAGCAAATCAGACCTTGACTAAAATGATCAAGCAAGTGTTATCAAGCAAATGTCTTGAATATTCAAATTAATAAATTAATAAGCTTAACTAAGATGGTAAGCTCAGCGGACCAACAATGAGTCACACCTTGTGTGTTTAAGGTGGTAGTAACTTCAGGTTCCTGCAGATGGCTCTGCACGAGGATGATGGGGATACTATAAATCCCTGCGGTGTGTGAGTGACGGGATCCATAGATTGAGAAGAGGTGCTATAGTGCAGGGAATGTCTCATCCCATGTGTGGAAAATGGCTCCAGAGCAGATGTTAATGATTGGCTAAAAGGAGTGACTGCATTTGGTTGTGCCAAAGACCATAGTGTGAAGGAAGTAGCTGAATCTGCAGGTGTATGGAAGCGTACGGTCACACGGGTCTACCAGCAGTGGCTAAAATCACAGTCCAAAGGAACTTGTGTCAGGGAAGGCATCCACCAAATCTGGCGCAACTGCGCAATTCTTTGATGCAAGAGTGTCTGAACATTGATGTGGCCATCCATAAACTTGTCCAGTCCATGCCAAATCCAGTCACAGCTGTTATTGGTGCTGGTGGAGGTATTACCCACTATTAAGCATGTTTCAGTCACAGGAAGCTCTTTTTTTTTTTGTCCGGTGAGCTTATAAAAAATTAAATAAATAAATAAATAAATAAAAACACACAAACCTCTCCATGGTGGTAGGCAGACATCTCTGCCACAGAACCAGCCAGCTGAGCCACTTTCACCTCCCTTTTATCGTTTCGTCTGCAGCAACAGAACAGCACCTTCCTCTGACCCGGCTTCAGACCTGACACAAAGAAGACAGCTTACTGTAAACATACAGCCTTGGTTAAGCGTTTAACACCGGACCTGCATTTCTACATGTACTTCCTCAGTCAGTCCTCACCTACCTGAGGAAGCACAAGTTTCATTTCACTTAATACGCATCTGTTACAATCAGCATATTCAATATTAACACACCAATCACAAAACTGGAGGAAAAGGAGATACACTGGTACAAAATTCCCTTCGGTATCTATTGAAACGCTATGTTTTGATAAGTTACAGGAACTTATGGGAGCTATTTTTGTAATACATCGCTATTAATACAGATCTAAAGCATATTTCAGACTTTCAAACAGTAAACAAAAACATAACTTATGATGCAAGATGTAGATAAATGCATTACTGACTAACTACCACAAATCACAGTTCTCTCTCTCTCTCTCTCTTTAGGTTTCTCTGTTCAAATTACCCGCCGTTAACTTCCTGGAGCTATCTGAGGTCTACGTAAGTCACCTCACCACGAAGCCGTTTGAACTTCCGTTGACATGACTCACTCTCTACATGGCTCTGGTCCATATGTAGATCTCAAGCTGCACATACAGCCTGGATTAAATTCACCGTTTCTGTGATGTCAGGCAAACCATCACACTTACAGATAACTATTCAGCCTATAGCAGCTTAGCTCCACCCACTCACACAGAGGCTACAAGGACTGCTTTAGCTGGGACTCCCAAGTTACTTGCTCATATTTAATTTAATTTTTTTTTTTTTTTGGGATCTACATTAACACATGTGCGGTATAGGTAGTATGTCTCACCATCCACCATGCAAGGGATGGAGCGCTCATTGTCAGAGTTGGAGAACAGCACCAGCTCCTTGTTGACGAAGTCGTGGTAGGTAAGGGATGCCGTCTCCTTGCCATACAGATACTCCTGCTCACACACAAAGCCATACGAGGTCTTACTAAGCGCACTTCCACCCAAAAAGAACATACATTTCTGGCCACCGTCACCGCATACACACCTCCGGCAGGTTATGCTCTCGGCGCTGGCGTCTGTTGATCATGAAGCTGGTGAGCCACTCCTTTCTCTCCTCCACTTTCTTCTTACTAAAGGCCTGAGGAGCGAAAAGCAAAACGTTACCAAGCCTGTGAAGAGCGTGAAGGTATCAGATATGACCATCTCTGGTGACCAAACCTAATCGATAAGTGTGCAGCCGTTTCTGAACCACCATCTGAAGTATGCATTTTAATAAGTTTATTTTTTATAACAGTCAACTGTATATGTGGATGGTCTACTTTACATACACTACCAGTCAAAAGTTTAGACACGCCCATCTAAATGGATGATGTTGGTGATCTTACAGACTCTACAGTCTTATGATGTAGACCTGACGTAGACTAGTCGCTGATCACGTGATTATGATGCCAACAACATGGACACCTCATAGAAGACCACAGGTGAGGAACCTGCACTGCAAACACTGATATCTTGGCAAGTAGAATAATTGTATACATGGTTGACACGTAGGACCAGTCAAACATTTAGACACACCCATCTAAATGGATGTTGATCTTCAAGACTCTACAGTCTTACACTGAACAGCTCCAACTGATGAGAGTCTGAATATATACCACATATCCTCTTGATGTACCACAGTATGATATTTCTCCATATCTCCACCTCTAATATATATTTAGTGGTGTAAAAACTTTGATCTCTTTTTCTGCACAGTGTAAAAGCTCTAGTTCTCTTTTCAGTCTAGTGAATATTCATGAGGGACCGACCAATAGAATTGCTCCAAACCTGCTTAGAAATAAACCTTATTCTATCAGCCTCCACTGCAGGTTAAGAAAGCTGGTTCATCCTCCTGTAAAGCTCCATTTTGGAGGGTTTTAAGGTGGACTGTATAATTCCATGAGGGCTATTTCATAGTTTGATGTCTTTAAGGAAAACCTACTATGAGTAGTCGTGTCTAAACCTTTGACTGGTGCTGTACAATCTGCAGAAAGCTATTAACTGCTTTGACCTTTTCACATCTGTGGATCCTCTCAACCCCCACCTTTCCATCACTCTCTCCCCTTGTGGAGTCTTAGCCTGCTGATTGGCTTTAAGGTTTTGCCTTGGCTATGCCTTTGCATGTGATGTGCGTTTGTGAAAACATGTAAAGCTGCTAAGAATATTTTTCCTCCATTTTCTCCACTTGTTTTGACTATTTTCCTATAAAATGTCATCATAAATCTCATCAAATTCAAAGTGTGCCATTCTATTTGTGGTCTTCAGGGTCCATCACAACACAGAAATCATCAAATGGTGTTTAATATATTTCCACTTTTTTTGCAACAGTTGTAACTGCAGCAGAACAAGCCAATTCATTTACAGTAAACCAATGTGATAGTTCACACTGTCCAATAAAACTGCCAATCACAATCTATTGGTGCCACAACTTTCCAAATTTCTGAAACTCAAACGTGATCAGAAAACATGTAAATATGATGGTTAGGCCGCAGCCATGATTACCAGGGTGATAGCCTCATCGTCTGCAGGCCCAGAGTATTTAAAGGGGATGCGATGCCTCGCCATGTCCGAGAAATACTCTTTAGCCTCTTTGGCTGTGCTGGTACCCAAACCTGTAGAGGAGCGACAAAAACAAGTCAGAAACGTTTTCAGCTGCTCTCTTTCTGAAAAACAGCCCTCAATAAAGCATCAAAGTCAAATTTAAACCCGTCAACACTGTGATCCCATCACCTCAGCATGTGAGACACACGTAGGAAAGAAGACTGCCAGGAAAAACAGCTGCTTACGTTTGGCGCTGTACTACCACAGGTGTTTGGAACAAACCTTTGTAGTATTTGATTTTCCACGATTTGATGTTGCTCTGCTTGTCTTTCCATTCTGTGAATTCAGGGATACTGTAAAAAGAAAGCTCCTGGCTCTTGTTGGATGCCTGCAGACCCATGAATAGGAATATGAGAGAGAGAGATAATGACTAACATGTAAATAAGAGTTGAGGCTGAAAGACGAATCGTTTTCATATCAACACTGCAATTTGAAACGCTGCAATTCTCAAAACTCAAAAGCTGCAATATAGAATACACAGCAAGATTGGAGAAACAGCGTGGTGTGGAAAATTTAACCTAACACACTGTGAACTGCTTTCTGATGTATTAGACCAAGCAATCACTCAAGCCATAACATCACAACCACAACTAAGTGGCAATCTGGCACACTACATTCAGCGTTAAGGCCTGAAACCAATAACTCTGCATATGCTGGTTTACAACACCAGAATAAGAGCATGGACTAGGGGTGCACTGATCTGACATTAGGACATTAGGATTAGGAATTAACTGGATGAGGCACTGAATAATTAGGCCGATTCATTCAGCGTCATTTGTATGGCTGAGCACGGCTCACATACATCAGCAGCACGCGTGCAGCGTGCCGGTAGACTCGGCTTACAAACAGGAATGACGACATGGAGCACGTCAGCTGTATGGATTATATGTTGTTTCATGAAACGTAGTACAGTAGCCTCTAAGTGGATCCTGAGCCCTCAACTCCCGCCCATATGGTGAAGTACACAGTTCATTAATACAACAAGGATATCAGATCAGTATCAGGTATTAACTGATACGGCAAGTTTATGTATCCATATCAGAAC
>JAVGWN010000142.1:0-20086 GCA_034552555.1 Semaprochilodus insignis | reverse complement strand
CACACACACACACACACACACACACACACACACACACTGTACAGAGCTACAGACACTCACACTCACTATATACACTATACACACAATCACACACACACACACACACACTGTACAGAGCAACAAACACTCTCACACTCACTATATACACTATACACACAATCACACACACACACACACACGCTGTACAGAGCAACAGACACTCACACTCACTATATAAACTATACACACAATCACACACACACACACACACACACACACACGCACGCACACACACACACACACACACAGGGTTGCCAGGTGTCTCGTGGCAGTAGGGTTGCCAGGTGACTGCTACAGTCTCTGTGCTGCTCTTCTGACCTGCTTTGGTTTGGTATATGTCTCAGACCGTTTTATACACCCTGCTTAAAAACTCCGCTCTTTAAAGGTTCTTTAGTTAACACATTGGTTCTACATAGAACCGTGTAAACTCAAAGAACCCTTTGCATGCTCTGAATGGTTCTTTACATGGTGGTACTGTTCTTCAGACTGATGGTTGTACTGCACTATTTAAGGTGGAACAGGAAAACTCAAGAACAAGAACATGGCGAAAAGGAAACCGGCTTCAGCTTCACACTAACGTTAGCAAATCTGTTAGCCTGTTAGCCCTGTTAGCCTCTGTTGGATTGGCATGAAGCTGCTAGCAGCGCTTCAGCTGTCACAAACACAGAATTCCTCGTTCATTTCAGTGCCGTCTGCTGAGTACCACTATGACCTGGCATGTTTGAGCCAGCAGAGCCAGAACAAAGACCCCTGGATCTTCTCTTCTCTTTATCCCTCTTTTATCTGTGTGGGTTTCGTTGCTATGAGGCTTTGGGCTGCTTCTAGCTCCTGTATGAATGTGCAGGTGAAGCTGTGAGTCCTGCTTTATATGGTCAGGTAGGTCATAAACTACCTAGCTGGAGTACCGTCACCATGAGTCGCTGGTTCTGTGAGTCGCTCATCTCCCATCATCAGAGCACTCTACTGTCTGGGCTGGAGTGGACATTTGTAGCTGGGCCTATTGGTGTGAATGTATATGTGTATGTGTCTGGGTCTGACTGTCCTGTGATGGACTGGGGGTGTGTCCAGGGTGTTTCCTGCCTTCTGCCCAATGAGCGCTGGGATAGGTTCTAGCACCCCCAACAACACAGAAGGATAAGGTGGCTTAGTAGATGAATGAATGAATTAATGAATGAAGGAATGAACAACTGATATTGGTGATACACTCACTTGTTCCAAACCATTTTTCTGCTGAGGTCTAAAGTAGATTACCCGACAAAGGACCCTCAGCTGGGCTTTCAACTGCGGGAACGGCAGCGTCTCAAACCACATATACTCAGCTAAACAGCATGTCGAATTTGTGCTCCAGTAGCGGGCAGACTGAGGCGCAGCCTCTGGAGAGTCATGAAGGATACGTTCAGAAGAGTTTGGAACATAAAGGCAAGTGAAGCACTTATTTCTCGGTTATGGCTACATCATGCATTCATCATATAAGCCATCTATTCTCCTGGGTCAAGGGGGGAGGTGGGGGGTGGTCTTTGGGCAGAAGGCAGGAAACATCCTGGACAGGCCACCAGGCAAACAGGCATACACACTAACACCAAGCAATTTAGCATCTCCAGCATCTCCAGCTCACCTGACTGCATGTCTTTGGACGGTGAGGGGAAACCGGAGCACCCATTTTACTGGAATCAAGGAGCGCCAAAGGATACATCATTACAACGTCAACAGGGGGCGCAGCACAGCGGTAGTAAACAGTAATACCAAGATGTTGGAGTGTGTAGTGCCTGTGAGTGTTTGCGCTGTTATTCCAGATGTTTGTTTACATCCAGAAAGCAAGCACGGATCAACTACTGGAATAGAAGAGGTTCTTCAGCAGACCACTGGGTGGTACCATTGTTGCCTTCTCTTTCCTCAACAACTGACACGCCCACAGATGTCATCATAAACCTACTATTCCTTGGTTCCAGCTGGGAATAAACTTTTCGAGTTCCGAACCTATTTATTTTTGGTGAAAAATTTGAACCCATTCCATGTTGTTGGGAAAGGGCTAACAATTCCACACAGAAGGGACCCTGGTCTGGAAGACCAAACAGACGAGAAGGTGAGAAGACCAAACAGAACATCGAAAATATGTTTTAAATCACAACATTCCAGAAAACAAAATTGGACTCCTAACAACCACCTGGAAGAGCTGATAGACCCATCAAAAGTGTCCTCACCAGATAAACAGCACTTAAAGCGTTCGTCTTTGAGAGAGAGTAAAATCAGGCTCTTCATATCTCAGAAGGCTCACAGGGATTACTTGGGTAGTGAGAAACGGAAAATACAACCGACTTCTAGAACCGAACTTTGGAGGTGTGGCTGCAGATGTCCTGGGAACCTGAAAGCAGGTCTAATGAAAAGAGTAGGGGTTCGCTCAGACTAGTCAACTTCACTGCTCGGTGATGAAGCTTTAAACTCGAGGTTCACCAGTAGCTGATCACATGATTATAACACTAACAACATGGACACCTCACAGAAGACAGCAGGTGAGGAGCCTGGGGTTTCCGGGGTGATTCCAGGTTTTGGATCTCTGGGTTCTTAAATTCTAGCAATGCAATCCTGGGCTCGCATTTCTTGGAATGTCTTGAGCATGTTGGCAAGGCTGCCCAGGGTGCATCTAAGCCAGATAGAGATTCCAAGGTCTGCATCTCCAGATCAATGCAGGCTGGGAATGTGGTCTAGGCCTCTTTGGAAAGGGCACATCATGTTCTACCGATGTGTGGCTTCACTGCAGACTTTTAAAGTTGCTTGCTGCAGGACATTCCCTTGTCCTGTGGGTCTATTCATGATGTCATCAGGGATTGGTCCACATCCACTCGACTTGCATCACAAACCTGTGGAGTCAACTCAAGCTTTATTTCCTGTATATGAGCCTTTTACAACAGATGGTTTCACCAAGCAGAATCTGGGTCCAATACCCCAATGAGCAAACCAAGGGAACACTCCCTCAGAGCAAGAGAGGAACCAAAAGGAGAACCCAGAAGACTCAACAGGGGAACCCATCCTCCTCTGGTCCATACTGGGTAGCAAGACAAGCACAAAAGATATACAAACAGGACCAGAATCTACAGTTAGACCTACAACGGACCTGAAAGTCTGAATGAAAGTCTCTGTTACCAGTGAAACCAGTGAGACCAATGAGACCAGTGACCACTGTAAGGAGTTTACCACAGTGTCTTCACCCTGAACGTGTTTTGTGGGGTGGAGAAAGAAATGTCTGACAAGTCTGTGAAGCAGGAAAAGAAAAGCCTGAGATTAAACAGCAGGATCATCGGATAGGTCAGCGGGACGCGGGCGAAGCTTCCACGTAGTCCCCTAATGATAGTATATTCATTCATTTATTCATCTTCTAAGCCACTTATCCTTCTGGGTCATTGGGGAGCCTCTGGAGCCTATCCCAGCGCTCAAGGTCGGACACACCCTGGACAGTCCACCAGCCCATCACAGGACATTATATTCAGGTAAAATGAATTGTTATGATGCCTGGAAATGTAATAAATGACTTTTCCTTAGTACTGCATACTGTGTGCACCATTCTGTATGAGTGTCTATGTGTGTGTACGCGTGAGTGTGTGTTTGTCTCAGAGGCTGGGGAGCGGAGTGTGTTTGTCGCAGTGAAGCGCCGGAGACACTTCCCCTCTCTCACGCTTCACGGACGAGTGCAGAGGAGCAGGAGGGAGGGAAATAAGCAGATTTCAAATGGCACACACACACACACAGACTCAGTCACGGAGAGCGCATCCTGCTTTTCAGGGAGTGTACGAGTGAATATGGACGCTAATGATAACTCCGGGCTAAACTGCGTGTGACACAGACACATTACAGCCAATTACTACTGTAAGACTCTCCCTTCCACAGACGTGGGATAAACTTTTATTTACAGCCACAGACTCACAAAAACGTTCCGCATGTAGAATTTGGAGAGCACGCCATAGGAACTGTTTGTCCCCGCCCCCCCAAAGTCAAGTAATGATCCGTCTTGCGGCTCAATGACGTCTAAAGCCAATATGATATCCACTAGGCTCAGCATCAGAGGTGCCGCCATGTACGTTACATGGCCATCCTGCCTATATGAGCTTGTTGGACCTCCCATTCCAGAACCATTATTATGGATTTCGGCCTCTTTGAAGCACTTTCCACAAGATTCCGGAGTGTGTCTGTGGGAATTTGATTCCATTCACTCGAAAGAGCATTTGTGAGGTCAGACACTGTTGTTGCATGAAAAGGTTTGGTTCACAGTCAATGTTCCAGTGCACCCCAAATGTGCTGAGGTCAGAGCTCTGCGCAGGGCACTGGAGTTCCTCCACACCAAGCTCCTTCCTCAGTCCATGTCTTTATGGAGCTGGCTTTGTGCACAGGGACACGGACATCCTAGAAAAGGAAAGGGTTCTTCCCCAAAAAGACAAGCCTGGCTAGGCTCCTCAATGTCTAAATCCAATATAAATTCCACCTTAACAGCGTGAGACACACTGCCTACACATATACATGGGTGTGTGTTGTTCACAACATGTTTATGTGCACAATATGGCCAAATAGTATGTGACCATCACCATCACACCTTTGCTTCAGCTTGCTGAACATCCCATTCCAAAACCAAAGCCATTGATACAGAGCTGGTCCTGTTTGTGGCTATAACAGGGAAGACTTTCCAAATCAATGTTCCAGTTTATCCCAGAGGTGAGTATGTGGTAGCGTTCTGAGTGAAGACCTGATTACCGAGCCTATAGACACTGTCCGACATGCTGTAGTGGTAGCAACACTGCGACACTGTGTTTTCCAATGGCTGTTTAATGGGGGCCTGTTTTTGTACCACATGTCCCAGACAAAACAATGAGCTTTGGCTGGTCAGTTTATATATCACACCCCTGTGAAAGTAGGTGGTGCTTGAAACCCACCAGAATCTTTGGGCATAGACAGAAGCCTGACCCAGGGCCTACATTGATGCTGTGAGTATGCAAACCATCTGGCTGCAAATCTCTGGGATTGTGTCATTTCCTAGAGGACTTCCTCCCTTCTCAAGTAGGAAGGCTTATTGCACTGCCATCTTATGTATATGGTAAACGGTCACCTGGAGATCAAGGCTAAAAGCACATGTGTGGGCTGCCCTACATATCCTGCATTCATTCAGATCGTTGGTGATGGGCGCCCTTGGGAAAAAAACACCCCCGCAAGATGCAAAGCCAACATACATGGTGGGTACAACGTGACGAGGTGTCAGAAGCAGACTGAACAAACCATGACAATACATCCGCTGTCTTATCAAGATGAGCCCCAAGGTCTAGAAGAGATAAGTCGAGAAGGGTGTGTGCTGGATAGGGATGTTCCTGCCCTGATCCGCCCCCTATTGGAGAAAGCTTTCAGACCTCCAGGTACAACCTAGCAGGCAAGTTTTGGTCGGACCGGTCAGCTTCCTGATGAAGATCTGCTTTTGTGGGACAGTTAATGGTTTACAGGTTTGGCTATGAAGAACCTCATTACAGCTTTCTCCTTCCGACCAGACATTTCTACAAACTACAATTCTGCAGTGACGGGTTTACTGAGAACCCTAGCGAGGTGACCTTGAGTTGTTCCTGTGGTAGACTTTTAAAGAGTGAGCAATGTTCCAGGCCACATTAAACCAGCTCACACCGGATTCAGGATTAGAGTGAATGAATCCTGATGTCTGTTTACTGCTCCCATGTTCAGAGCTTCATTTCCAATGGAGCATGGTAGATCTAGATCGGAGAGCTGAGCAATGTAACTCATTCCTGACATCAGTTTATCAGCCTCTTTGCAAAGAAACTGTGATGAGGTCCTCTTAAATGGACAATCAGGGATTTAATCCTCATTATTTAACCCTCCCTCAGCAATGGCACTCTCGAGACTGAGCCTGTCCAGGACTGCGAAGATGCTGAAGGTCAGAAGAACTTCAAAAGCTCTGCTTTAGGGTGATTTTTCAGATCAAGCTGTTTAACTGGTGTTTATGGACTAGCTGGCGGACACAGTAAGAAGCTAATCCTAGGAAGCTGAATATTTCATCGCAGAAAAGTGAGAATGTCACTGTATTCTTCTTCTAATGGAATTAATGTATTACTCAATAGAAAGAAATGGCTCATCAGGTGAACCTGGCTAACCAGGTACCTGACTTTTCTTCTATTCTCTGGAAAGGGAAACTTGTCTCTGGCATCTACTTCCTAACACACTTCCCTGCAAAACTGGTGCATATCAGACATTTAGTATGACATTCAAATAACAATCATTTAGGTGAGGCCAATCATTGTCTGGGTAGAGAGTTTAGAGCCATTTTTTGTCAGCTGTGTTTGTGTTTGAACACAGAACCAGCTCAACCAGCAACCTTCCGGTTACCAAGCTGGTTCCCTAGCCCAGCCTCCCACCCCCTGCCTATGCCCCCAAATGTATAATGTAAATGAAGGCATTTGTTATTCACAGCTGTTTATGTATTAAAGTTCAATAATATATTGGTTTTGGACACCCCACTGGCCCCAGCCTTCCACAAACTGTCCATGGGTGTTCATCTGCCCCATGCTGCCATTCTGCCCCAAGTGTCCTAGCCTCGCTGCCTGAGCCTGATGGCTCTAGTGGTTTTGAGTGGTGGGTCAGTTCTGGTAGTGATGGTTTAAAGGTGGCTGAGATGGCAGTAAATAGGCCAGGTTCTGGAAATCACATGTGGCCCCCTCCTGAGCCATCATTCCATAAGCGAATGCCGGATGTAAAAGCTGGATGTGGCCTGGGGTGGCACAGTGCAACAGTTAAAGTCCAACCCGAGAGGAAAGTAGATGTAACAGCCTGTGTTCTGTCCTAGAGGTTTGGATTCCCGAATGCTAGTGGATCTGATCCAGCCAATCAAGAACTTCTAAAGAAGCTAATTAGCAGGAACAGGTGGTAGATTGTGGTTGGAACCAGATTCCACAGTAGGGTGGATCCCCAGGGATAGAGTTGTTGACCATTGGCATAATGCATGTTGGGTACAGCACTGTGACTATGCTGATGAAGCAATGAATTCTGGGGCTGAGGGATCCAGTGCTGTACAAGATAAGACTGCATAACAGCAAGTAGCATATTAACATATGGGACCTTATTCAGAGCCTGTCTAATACTTATATGGCGGGAACCCACATACAGGAGAAGGCTCATTGCTTAAGAACCTCATTAGCACTCCGGAAACTCCCGAGCTGCATGTCTAATGCACCTTTTTAACATCAACTTTTTAATGCATTCCAAGACCTCGCTTCATCAATCGACCTGCTGGATCTGCCACAGTAATTTACTACATCTGCACTCCCCACAAAACACCAGTATACCAGGTCTATCGATACATTAGACGCAGAATGATTTGGACAAAATGTTCCGTCAGTTCATCAATCTAATGTTAGAACAAAGAGCTGAGCTAAACACGGCCATTACTATACTCAAACCCTGAATAGGAAGCTACAGCAGGACATCAGAAATACTCCAGGGTCAAAGATATAGACCTTTTATGATGCATCCCTTAATTAGTCCATTACCATTTAATAGAATACTTTAAAGTCACGATTAAATCTTAAAATACAAGAAGAAAGCCCGGCTGTTCCAGGACACTAAACCATGGATGTGGAGGAAGATGATAAAGCATGTAAATCTCCATATTCCAAATATGCACCGATGCAATCAACAAACACACCGCCTTACTTGTTTCACTTGGGTCAAACAGGCGTTCCCCTAAACTGCTCCCATCCTCACACTACAGCCACTTTTCCACCACTTGTTCAAAATATCTTTTTGGCCGAGCCCAACTCCTGAAACACAAGCCCACACCATAATCCCTTTCCACCAAACTTCACACTCGGCACAGTGCAGTCAGACAAGCAGCGTTCTCCTGGATCGGATTACCAGACGGAGAAGCGTGATTGGTCACTTCAGAGAACACGTCTCCACTGCTCTAGAGTCCAGTGGTGGCGCTTTACACCACTGCTGTGATGTAAGGCTTGGGTGCAGCTGCTCTGCCATGGAAACCCATTCCATGAAGCTCTCTACACACTGTTCTTGAGCTGATCTGAAGGACACATGAAGTTTGGAGGTCTGTAGACTCTGCAGAAAGCTGGTGACCTCTGTGCACTATGACCCTCAGCATCCACTGACCCCGCTCTGTCATTGTACGTTGTACGAGTTGCTGTCGTTCCCAATCACTTCCACTTTGGTATAATCCCACTGACAGTCGACTGTGGAATATTTAATAAGGAAATTTCATGACTGGACTTGTACAGGTGGCATCCTATCACAGTGCCACGCTGGAATTCACTGAGCTCCTGAGAGCGACCCATTCTCTCACTAACGTCTGTAGGAGCAGTCTGTATGTTGATGCGCTTGGTTTTATACACCTGTGGCCATGGAAGTGATTGGAACACCTGAAGTCCATGATTTGGATGGGGGAGTGAATACTTTAGGCAATATAGTGTAGCTGATCACCATAGTGATGCTACATGAAGCTGCCGTGACATAGAGGACACAAACTGAGGGCAAAAGAGAGCTTGGGAAAACAACATCAGAGCTCAGACGATGATTAGTGAAAAGCCCAACCAATCAGTAGTCTGTAGCATTCTTATGTCCCCTTTTGGTATTGGCTGGGCTCACTGGTACCATGTACGAAGTTTGCCAAATGTAAAACCCAAAAAGACAAGTAGAGTCAAGTCAAGTCGAGCCGGTACCATGTGATGGAATAGCAGCTAATATGTCCAAATTGCTTCAGGAAGCAAGGAAGCACACTTGGAGTGTGTCTGTGGGAATTAATCTATAAAAGAATCCAGAAAAGTCAAAAGAACATTTGTGAGATCAGGTTCCAGTTCTTACTATTCAGTGGGGTTGAGGAGGTCAGGGCTCTGTGGAGGCCACTGGAGTTTCTCCACACCAGACTCCTCAGTCCATGTCTTTCTGGATCTGGCTTTGTGCACAGGGACACAGTCCTACTGGAACAGGAAAGCGTTTTTCCCCAAACTGCTGCTACAGAGCTGGAAGTATTGAACTGTGTAGAATGTCTCTGTGTGCTGCAGCATTAACACCACCCTTCACTGGAACTAAGGGTCCGAGCCCAAACTCTGAACCCCCCACAGACCGTTATCCCCCCTCCCACCAAAATTTACTGTGGGCACTCCAGTAAGGAGCGTTCTCCTGGATTCATCCACCAAACCCAGATTCCTACATCAGACTACTCAGATAGTGAAGTGTGAGCTATCACTCCAGAGAACCCGGTTCCACTGAGTCCAGTGGTGGAGCTTTACACCACTCCAGCCGACGCTCGGCATTGAGCATAGTGATCTTAGGCTCGTGTGCAGCTGCTCAGACATGGAGACCCAGTTCATCCCAAAGGCCTCGCTTGACTGCTTGTTGCTCCTAGACGCCTCCATTTCACAGTAATAGCACTTACACTTGTCCAAGGCAGCTCTAGCAGGACAGATGCCTCACAAACTGACTTGTGGCATCCTGATGGCATCATGACAGTGTCACGTTGAACCTCACAGTACTGAGCTCTGCCAGTGTTTGTCTATGGAGATTACATTCTTGATTTTATACTCCTGTTTTGCAGTGGGTGTGGCTAAAACACCTGCACTCAAAACTTAGAAGACGTGTCCACACACTTTTGGTCATTTAATGCATGTCCATGTGTTCTGCTAAAAAGCTCAAAAGTGGCTAGCAGGGCTTGCTAAGCAGTGATTGGAAGGCTAAGGATAAGGCGGCTCTTGAGACATCGTCAGGCATTAAATACAATACTGTATACCAGAATGAAGAGGAGCGTGCGGTACACAGTACATACTGGTGCGGTACAAACTGCATGTACAGTACATACATTTATCAGTGCAAACGCTATAAGGTGCTAATTCAATTAGCTAGCTAAACAGCTTCCCTGCCACTGGAGATATGATTGAGATGGATGATTACTCTATTTCCTTCTCCCTACTCTCTTCTTTAACACACACACACACACACACACCGAGCACTTTGTTTTAATGATGGACCATTAATACTGACCAGAACCATTTAATGTAAATGCCAGCAGCCCACAATAATCTCAGTATGTGTGTGAGTGAGTGTGTGTGTGTGTGTGTGTGTGTGTGTGTGTGTGTGTGTGTGTGTGTGTGTGTCAAGAAGAGAGATGAGAAAGAGGACAAACTTTTAGAGAAAGAGAAAGAGAGACATATTAGGAGATTGAGAGAGAGAGACAAAGAAGGAGTAAGGGGGACGGGAGCCAAGAAGGATGGAGAATTCATTGTGGTAGGTCTAGACAGAAGATGCACTGTGTGCATTAAAGGGCTCGTATCATGCAAGACTGATTATTAATAAAAGACTTTGATGTGGAATGTAAACAATGTACCGCCCATTCTGAATTCGCTGTGTTTGTGATGTTACAGCAATGCATTTGTATACACTCATCACCAAAAGAAAAGCTATACCCAGAAAGAATCAACCCACAGGACTGAAACTTGGTGTGTAGGTTTGACATCGTGAGACATACTAATGAATCAAGTTTCACACTCAGATACACATGTGATATTCGCAAGATGGGCCTTATCACTGTACCTGACTGACGCAACAGCCACGATTGCGGACATCCAGCGAGCAGTCATGTCCTCCATGAGTCATCCTGTTAGTGCAGCACCATTGGCAGACAGCTGCACCACGCAGGACTACATGCACACAGACCGTTACCACGACTGTCCTTAACACCACGTCACCGTCACCAAAGACTGCAATGGTGTCGTACCAGACTGTCATGGAGTGACTCAGAATGGCAGCGGGTCATCTTCAGTGACGAGTCCCGCTTTTGTCATGGTGGAGACAAGCAACGAATCGTGTGTGGAGGCACCGTGGTCAGCACCAAGATGAACGGTTTGTTGTCACGCGTCACACGTCCAGAGGATGCCTATGATTTCTACACCCGTGGCCACATGGCTGTCCACCTTTTTTGGTCATGCTTTTAGCTCTCAGTCCTCCTGCATTTTCCATAAACGAAGACCAGGCATCAATAAAAGGTCATGGAAGGTGACGCCAGATTTCCAGACAGCGAGGAGTGTTTTGTTTTCTGCCCATCTCTTAAACCAAAAACACATAAAAGGAACACCAGCTTTGGATTTGTCTGCCTGTGAGCTTCACCATCTGAAGTCCTGGTTTTGCTGGAGGGTGAGTAATTTCTTCATAACGTCCCCATCTTTTTACGTGGTTTGGTTTATTTACTGTATATTTTAGTTTGCTGCCATTGCATTTTTTAACAGCCTCTTGCATCTTGCAGTAGATCCAAAGTATAGGACATACACTCATCATCAAAGTAATAGCTGCCCCCAGAAGGAGGTGTGGGATTGCAGGTCTGTTGGGAAGGAAGATAAAGGTTACCAGGATCAATAACTGATGATAAATTTAGACTGATACGATCAATATTTATTGAGCTACACATACAGAAGTAGTGTCTCTCAGTATGGCGTCGGGCCGCCGTGTTTGCTAACCCAACATGCCAGATGTCTCGGTATGGAGCTGTAGAGGCTCCTAATGGTGTCCTGTGATAATCCATCCCATGCAGCTTGAATATCCTCACACAGTTCCTGCAGATGGTGCGGTAGGGGTGGAGGTGGAGTGACACCAGGCCTTCTGGACATATGCCACGTGACAGCGAACATTCATCTTGGTGCTGACCACGGTGCCTCCACACACGGATTTGTTGGACGTCTCCACCAAGACAAAAGCGGCACTCTTCACTGAAAATGACCCGCTGACATTCTGAGTCACTCCATGACAGTCTGACACGACACCATTGCAGTCTTTGGTGACGGTGACGTGGTGTTAAGGACAGTTGTGGTAACGGTCTGAGTGCATGTAGTCCTGCGTGGTGCAGCCGTCTGCCAATGGTGCTGCACTAACAGGATGACTCATGGAGGACACCACTGCTCACTGAGTGTCTGTAATCGTGGCTGTTGGGTCAGTCAGGTACAGAGATAAGGAGCGTTCTTGCTTACGTCACATGTGCGGCCGAACGTGAAACTCGAACCATTCACATGTCTCACAATGTCAAACCTACCCGCCAAGTGTCCTGTAGGTTGATTAATTCTGGATGCAACTATTTGTGGAACTGGTTTTTGATGATAAGTGTAATATTCGGACTACTTGTACAGTCTCTCTAAAACTCAACATCTCGGATGTTGATAAAGTTGACCAGGCTTGTGAATGCACTGTTGAATCAGCTGATCTATACAGTAAACTCAATGCTGCTAGTTGCCCAATGTCATATCAAACCCAAAATGACTCCTAATAAAACAACATGACTTTCCTTCCTCTATAAACGTACCATTTCTGAGATACGCGGTGTTGCTACACCCACAATAACCAGCTTCACGACTGTGCATATGAGGAACTTGCATCTTTTTTAAGGCATCATTTGAGGAAGTGTAAATCTCCAGTGTTAATTGTTTTTTTTGACAGTAATTTAGCCCTCCCTGTGTGTGTTAATGTATGTAATCCTGCTATTCTCAGTGCAAAGCCTCCATTACATGCCGTTAAAGAAGAGGGACGAAGGACCGGCCTCCACAAATCCCCCTCAATCCTTTGCAATCTCTCCAACCCTGCATCTCTCCACGCTTGTCCTTTAACGTGCCATCGCTTCTCTTTCTTTCTTATGAGCCAGGTTTCCATACAGCTGTCAAAATAATTTTATGCGAACGACTGAAACGGCGCCGAAAACCTCCATCAGCTCTGCAGGGGAGAATAAAACAGGCGATAGTTCCGGAATGAACCTCAGTGCCAACAATATAACAATATAATGTACCAGCTAACCCATCCATACAAACGCCAGCGTCAACGGAGCTAATGCTTTACTCAGAGTCATACGCAAAGTCATATGTGCCTTCGGTTTATGTTCAGCAAGCAACAGCTGCCTCGCTGTAGAAGATCCAGAGATGGAATGGTGTACAGTCAGTAAGTATACACCATGAAGAACATGCATGGAAATGAAGAATGAAGCGCACCCCTGGCTTCAGTATCTGGTATTGCCTCATTTGGCAGGAACAACTTCATGTAGGCGTTTCCTGTAACTGTCTACCAGGAGAAATCTTTGCCCAGTCTTCCGTGTAGAGTTCTTTTAAATGTGCAAATTTCAAGGGAATTCTCACAGCCCGTTTCAACCCCCACCCCAACCCAAACAGCATTTCAGCAGGATTCAGATCTGGGCTTGGACGTTGACAGTGGTCACCAACCCTCTTCCTCCAGGGTTTAGCTCTAACCTGCATTCTACCTCTCCACTTACCTAACGCTACTGCATACGACCCAGCCGGTCAGGAACTACAGAAGAAGTTAATTAGTAGGACCACATTGTGTGTTTAAGGTGGTAGTACCTGCACGAGGATGATGGGGATACTATAAATACCTGCGGGGTGTGAGTGACGGGATCCATAGATTGGGAAGAGGTGGTACAGTGCAGGGAATGTCTCGTTCCATGTGTGGAAAATGGCTCCAAAGCAGATGTTAATGATTGGCTAAAAGGAGTGACTGCATTTGGGAGTGTCAAAGACTATAGTGTGAAGGAAGAAGCTGAATCTGCAGGTGTATGGAAGCGTACGGTCATACGGCTCTACCAGCAGTGGCTAAAATCCCAGTCTACAGGGAATTCTCCTCGGAATTGTGCCAGGGAAGGCATCCACCAAATCTGGACCAACTGACCAATTCTTTGATGTAAGAGTGTCTGAACATTGATGTGGCTACATCCAGAAACTTGTCCAGTACATGCCCAATCCAGTCACAGCTGTTATTGGTGCTGTTGGAGGTGTTACAGGGTATCAGGTACGGTTCAGACACAGGGGACTTGTTTACTGTCTGGTGAGCTTTTGTCTTGGTGGAGACGACTAATGAATCCGTGTGTGGAGGCACCGTGGTCAGCATCAAGACGAACGGTTTGTTGTTACACATCACACATCCAGAAGGCCCAGTGTCACTCCACCTCCACCCCTACCGTACCATCTGCAGGAACTGTGTGAGGATATTCAAGCTGCATGGGATGGATTATCACAGGACTCCATTAGGAACCTCTACAGCTCCATTCCGAGACGTCTGGCGTGTTGGGTTAGCAAACACGGCGGCCCGACGCCATACTGAGAGACACTCCTTCTGTATGTGTAGCTCAATAAATATTGATCATATCAGTCTAAATTTATCATCAGTTATTGATCCTGGTAACCTTTATCTTCCTTCCCAACAGACCTGCAATCCCACACCTCCTTCTGGGAGCAGATATTCCTTTGATGAGGAATGTATAATACATGTAGGGTTAATACTGGTAAAACTCCTTTACAGTACTCAAACCTACCAATCAATAAATCTCTCCCTCTCTCTCTCTCTCTCTCTCTAATTTAGCCACCTCCTTGCTTTGACAACACCTCCATACGTCTTCCCTCCCTCCAGCCCTTACTCCGTTCTCTGGCCCTGTCCTGTCTTATTTTCTCTCTCTCTTTCCCTCCATCCATCCGTCTGACTGACAGCAGCAGAAAGCCAGTGGTAATAGTACCTTGGCAGAGTGACAGAATGCTAATACGCTCTCTCTCTCTCCTTCTCTTTCCTTCTCTAGGTCCCTTTTCCTCTTATCCCTCTCTCCTTCACTTCTCTCTCGCTCTACATCACCTGTCTCTCTCTCTCTCTCTCTCTCTCTCTCTCCCTCCCTCTCTCGGCTGCACGCTCATGCACACGTATTGGTATTTTGATTAGAATTCACTGATCATAACCACACGCCCAAAGGCCGATAAATAAAGTTGAGAGCACTGTTGTGGTAATAAAGTTAATACATATTAAATAAAGGATAAAGCTGATGGATGGCGGAGCGGGCGTTGGTTAGTGCCTTTCTCAAGAGAGTCTCTCTCTCTCTGTGCAGTAAGAGTGAAATGCCCCTTCTAGTGTTGCCTAGAGAATAATCAAAATCAAGTGGACTGCAGACAGAAGCGTTTGTCTCTGAATGTGTGTAAACAAATAGTTAAACTCTCAGTCATGCACTGTGTACACGATGTTGACCTAGACGTACAGTCTTTCATAAGCCCCAAAAAGGTGGGCATCATAAAGGAGGACATCATAAAGGAGGTAGGGGGCACGATACTAGGACAGAATTAAGATCATAACCTAACCTATATAACACATACATGATGCTTTACTTATCTAATTGGGTGGAATGGAGGACATTCGTGAGTCAGACGGGAGCTTACTAACTGACTAGCATTTAGAAGGCTAACCTGCGGTTAGCCGGTAGGCGAGTCACGATGTCACATGACTACAACCAATGAAAGGCAAGGCATGTCTTTTGACACGGACGTGAGCCAATGGCACACATAATATTGTTGGTGTGTGAACATTTTAAATAGTTCATCCCAAAAAGAGGACTAGTAGGCGTCTGTCCAGGTACTGCGCCGGATGGAGGACTGGGAGTTGAAAACCCGGACTGTCCGGACTGTCCGACGTGTGGCCACCCTACATACAGTACCTTTTAAGAGACCGGCCTGAATTTGTTTAACCTCCACGCTCCAAAAAATTAGATCTAGGACAGTATAATTATCCTACATCTAGCTGGCATTCCTGGAAATTCCCATTTTGAGATTGGTGTCCTTATTTCCGGGGATCTCTGGCTCGGAGTGTGTGTGTGATATGAACATATGCTGGCAGGTGGTCTGTGGTTGAGTGTGGTTTGTGGAGGGGTGATTAGTGGGGTTTCATCGGGAGGGATAATATAGTCCCCCCTAATTTCACTTTTGGGGGTGGGGGAGGGGTGGAGATTTGATCCAATCAGATAGAAGATCTGAAACTCAAACATGCAACCTGCAATCTTGCTTTAGCTCTGGAGCCACAAAGCTGATGTCACTAACAAGCACTATAAGTCAATAGTCACCCAAAAACTTGCCTCAGCCGCATAAACCACATCCAGCTCCTCTGTAACGGTACGTGTCCATGTACCCTTTTGCCCTGACACATCCTGTTCATTTCAATGGAGAGAGCTGCCCCATGCACATGGTGTGTGATGAGCTGCATGGTGTCAAGAGCAGCCTAGCCGTACAGCAAATAAATTCAGTCGATTTCGACCTCACACAAACGAATATGGCCGCCATGCTGGGTCTAGCCAGTTGGGCAAGACAGGTTGGTACACCAGATGAGCGTACACAGAACAAACCCCTTTCAAACACAGAGGGGCTGTTAATTTAGGCTAACTAGCTAGCCAGCTAGTATCAGCTCAAAGCTTAGAAGTATAGCTTCATGTGACCCTGAGTTTTCCTAGTGCTGTATTTGCATATCGAAACGTCACAGCCATCCCCACAAGCGGGAGCAGAGAGTTCCGGCACGGTGGACTGCGTCAAAATAAAGTGCAAGTGGACATGTACCATAAGGCTGTGCAGACTTGTGGATGCGGTTTAGTACACAGAATGACTTAAAGCTGATATATCATATCATAACTAGTGCGGATGCAGACGCGGCACCGTCTCTGGAGACCACATGCTTTGACGCCAGAGCTGGGGTAGTGCTGTGCTGCTGGATGCTGCTCTTTCCAGCACAGTAGAAACGAGGAACAAAGGAAACAGTTCCTCAGGCCAATGAACGATGGAGGTCGCTCCCGGCCACTTTGTCTGCAGTGATGTCACTTTGACTGTGCGCCCCATGTCTCATCCACATCTGCACTAGGCATGAACCAACCTTTCCTGAGAACAAGTAGTGGCTGGCTGCTACACCACAGGCATTGGTCCAAATGTCATGCAGGCGTATGGAGGCCACAGGTCACATTTGCAGTTGCTGCTGTTTCTCTTTTCAGAAACAACTGTTCATCTGGAGTTTTCTAACTAGCAATGTTAGCCTCTTAGCTAGCCGGTCTTCGCTGATGCACTACAGTGTGCGTGTGTTTTGTGTGTGTGTATTGTGTGTGTGTGTGTGTGTGTATGTGTATTGTGTGTGTGTGTATTGTGTGTGTGTTTTGTGTGTGTATTGTGTGTGTGTTTTGTGTGTGTATATGTGTATTGTGTGTGTGTTTTGTGTGTGTGTATTGTGTGTTTGTGTGTGTATTGTGTGTGTTGTGTGTGTGTGTGTTTTGTGTGTATGTGTATTGTGTGTGTGTTGTGTGTGTGTGTGTATGTGTATTGTGTGTGTGTGTGTGTGTGTGTGTGTGTGTGTGTGTGTATTGTGTGTGTTAACCTCTTGTTGACTTATGAAGCCTAAAACTAGAGAATATCAGTTTATAGAGGTCATGCAGTTCGGATCATGTTTGGAGATGCATTACTTACTGATGCTTCGAGGGAGCTCAATGAACCCACTCTGACGGGTGAAGGCAGAGTCTGCTGATTACTGAGATGTGTGTATCTTGTCTGTAGCTTACACTGTTCCGATGATGGGATGGTGAGAAGGAATGCTAGCTCAGAAGAATGAAAAACTTGACCAGATAGTGGAACGGCTGCTGAGCGAGACAATGAAGAAGATGTTTAGAGTGTCAGGGTCGTGATTAACTGCCATTATGGGTCATCAAGGTCGGAATTAGTTTAAGTTCTCACTGAAAGTCAAAGACAGCAGTTTTTATTTACCCACAACTGCTCACTGGGGCCCCCTAGTGGCTCGGAGAATGTATCCATAAACCCCATAGTGCATATGGGACCCTTCAGGGTGCAGGTACAGTCTCACTAATGGCAGGTATGGGTCATTTATGTCACTTACACATGCAAATGTGAGCTATCAACTGGGTCAATATGTGATCTAACCAAGCCCCGCCCACGAGCTTTCTTACACATGCTTTGCAGAATATTTGCATGGAACAGGAAGGGGCCGTCCCCAAACTGTTCCCACAAAGTTGGGAGCATGAAATGGTCCAGAGTCTCTTGGTCTGCCGAAGCATTAAGAGTTCCTCTCACTGGAACTAAGGGGCCGAGCCCAACTCCTGAACAATGACCCCACACCATAATCCCCCGTCCACCAAACTTTACACTCAGCACAATGCAGTCAGACAAGTACCGTTCTCCTGGTACTGCCAAACCCAGACTCGTCCATCAGATTGCCAGATGGAGAAGCGTGATTGGTCACTCCAGAGAACATGTCTCCACTGCTCTAGAGTCCAGTGGCGGCGCTTTACACCACTGCAGTCCACGATCTGCATTGCTCTTGGTGATGTAAGGCTTGGATGCAGCTGCTCGGCCATGGAAACCCATTCCGTGAAGCTCTCTACACACTGTTCTTGAGCTGATCTGAAGACCACATGAAGTTTGGAGGTCTGTAGTGATTGACTCTGCAGAAAGTTGGTGACCTCTGTGCACTATGACCCTCAGCATCCGTTGACCCCGCTCTGTCATTGTACTGTCGTTCCCAATCGCTCCCACTTTGTTATAATCCCACTGACAGTGGACTGTGGAATATTTAGTAGGGAGGAAATTTCACGACTGGACTTGTTACACAGGTGCCATCCTATCACTGTACCACACTGGAATTCACTGAGCTCCTGAGAGCGACCCCTTCTCTCATTAATGTCTGTAGGAGCAGTCTGCATGTCTAGTTGCTTGATTTTATACACCTGTCGCCATGGAAGTGATTGGAACACCTGAATTCAATGATTTGGACGGGCGAGTGAATATGTTTGGCAGTGTAGTGTATGTTCAGTCTAATCAGAAACTGGTACAGCTGAGCTTTAAAGTGCCCGTGTTTAGAGGCCATATATCAGCCTGAAATATCGGTCAGCTAATGATATTGCCATGCTAGCGGTGGAAACATGTAATTATGCACCATAACAAGGATTCCATAAAAGGACATAATCACTGTACTGAAGTCCGGAGTGTGAGTCTTGTGTAAACACCATGCGCCTCGATCTGAAATAAAGACATCAAATGACCTCAATGCAGCATCCCCCTCAAATAAGCATAATTACTGTCTGTGTGTAAATACCCCTCCCACACACACACACCCCACACTCCACAGGCTAACCCATTTTACTCTCATTAACCACTGAGACAGAAAGACACGGACAGAGCCAGAACCACAGGACGGACAGAGGGAGAAGGATTTCAGGGGAAAAGAGAAACTCTCTCTCTCTCTGCTCCGGGGTAAAGGGTTTATGTCCCCCATTACCGTCCAGCGGCCGCCTTTCTAGGGCAACTGCAACTCAGCTAGCCGGCACTCAAATCTCATTTCATATTTAAACCTGTGGAACAGCAGGGAGAGAGAGAGAGAGAGAGAGAGAGAGAGAGAGAGAGAGAGTTGAGGGTAAGACTGGGGAGAAGACAGAAATGGATGGAGGAAAGAAAGGATCCCGAGCAAATAAGTGTGTCTGGTTTAGCCGAGAAAAACAGAAGCAAAAGGTTTCAGAGAACAGAAGCAAGCAGGAGAGAGAGAGAGAGGGAGAGAGAGAGAGGGAGGGAGAGAAAGAGAGTGAGGGGTGGAGAATGAGAAAGCAAAAAAGCAAAAGTGCAAAAGGAGTGGAGAGGACAAAAAAGAGAGGAAGTGAATAAGAAAGTGGTGAAAAAGAGTGAGAGAGAGAGAGGGAGAGAGGAAAAGAGGGAGAGAGAGTGAGAGAGAGAGGGAGAGAGAGAGGGAGAGAGGGACAGAAAGAGAAAATGAAAGACAGTGAAATAAGAGCTGGGATAGTATAAGACCAAATAAAGAAAAGGAGAGAGGGAGAGAGGGATGGTGGGAGAAATGGTGGAACAAATGTATGTGAAAGAGAAAAAAAAGAGAGGACTTGAGGGAAGAAAGACAGAGTGCAGAAGTATGTCTAATTTAGCAGAGAAAATAAGGGAACAGCAAAAAGAGAGAGGAAAAGAACGAGCGAATAGGGAAGAGAAATCAGGGGAAGAAAGGATGCAGAGTGAATAAGTGTGTCTGATTCTCACTGAGACAACAAAGCTTTTAGAGAAGGGAGGGAGATAGAGAGAGATAGAGAGGGGGAAGATAGAGAGAGAGAAATGCAGAAAGAGAGAGAGAGATAGAGAGGGGGAGAGAGAGAGAGAGAGAGAAAAGCAGAAAGAGAGAGAGAGATAGAGAGGGGGAGAGATAGAGAGAAAGAAAAGCAGAAAGA